>OOFG01060109.1:0-10961 GCA_900323295.1 Molva molva
TGATCATTGATCGAGGAAGCAAGATGGTAGTGATTGGGAGGGGTAAAAAGATTTTAACTAGTTAGTCCAGGGTTCGGAGATGACTGGTTGAAAGAAGGGATTCCTGTGGTTCTTACCTTTCTTCCTGTGTCCATTAAGAGAGAAGGCTGTTGAGTAGAAGTGGCTTGAGGGAGCCTGGGGCTTGGCCACATGGTCACTAACCCTGCGCTTTGGGTTAAACACACCATGGGCTTTGACGGCGTCGCAGAAATGGAATACAGCGGGCGGTTTACATGTACATCATACACAAATTCAGCACGGAGTGGCGCTCTTTCTGACTCGATTCGTTGATGTACCACTTTTATGTGTTTTTCTGGGTTAAGGTTAGCCAGACCAATTCACAAATTCATATCAGTCTGGAACCTCTTAGTTCATTTTCGATTTCCTAGGATGTAATCAACGGGCGCCCACCAAAGTGCCTCTAGACCTTCAACCAATCACAGCAACAAAACATGTTAGACATCAGTGGCAGCCATCTTGGTTGTTTATGAAAATGCCTCATCGGCGCACCCATAGGGCACTACTCTGTACAGTCATCATATTAAACCCGCCCCATATTAGATCAACAGTTGTGATTGGCCCGACCTGGCCCAAGTCTGCTGGAAGTCTGTCTGAAGGGGAGGGGGGGCAGACGCATATGCCAGAGCAAATAAAACATGAGCTTGTAGATTTGTTTGGTTTCCAGACTAGGTTAAGGACTTTTAATTCTCTAAATACTCTAATATGTTATCATATGAATGAGCATTAACTCTAACGGACAAATGGACAGGATTTTGTGGGTAAAATGTGGGTACAGGAGTAAAGGTCACAGTATTGTTATGATACTTCAGCCCAGCAGATCTTTCTGTGAAATGTCATCTCATACAAAAGATGATCCATCAAGTGTCAGTGTGACCATGGATAGGAAACAAGCTACGTTAAAAGATTACAAAGGAACGGTTTTGTCACTACATCGACAAAAATAACACGCGTAAAACCAGGAACAAATCGAGTTTTATCCAAAAGATGTGACCGTTGACAACCTCGTCTGGTCTCTCGTCTGTGTTTTTAATATATTTTTTTCTTGCATCTTTCTCACTCTGTGTTCTTCCTCCACAGTGACAGTTATGCGCGCGTGAGAGCAGTGGTCATGACTCGGGACGACTCCAGCGGTGGGTGGCTCCCCCTGGCGGGTGGAGGACTAAGCTGTGTCACCGTCTATAAGGTCAGCCGGGCGGAGGACAGCGGCAGCACCCACAGTGGAGGGAGCAGCAGCAGCCTGAGCCCCTGTAGCCCCTCTAGCCCCACCTCTGTCGAGTTTCTCATCAAGGGAGAGCGGCTCAAAGACAAACTGGTAAGTGAACCAATGAAACACTGGTTGACACTATTCATGGATTGATTGATTGAGAAATACCTGTTGAACAAAGGCTTGTTAAAGCTGAATATAAGGGATGCCCCAGTCAGGTTTTTTAGGCCGATCCCGATCTTTTTAATTTGTGATCATAATTTTTTTTTTTATAGTGACATATATATTAATAGGATGTTTCTTTCGACGTCATCGTGTGCCGATTATATATGCGTTCTTAGTTAGTTAGCGTTGTGAGAGTTATTGTTAATTTGTCGAGCCAACGGAAATGCGTTGTATTCCTTTAAGAAAAGATGCGACGGCATGTAAACACAGAGCACTACGGAGTTTAGTTGACTTTTCTGATCATTTCTAGAAGTTAAGACATAAGGGAACGTCTAATAAATTAAACATCACTAACAAAGGAGAAGGAATCAGTGGGATTACTATTTATTGGAATGAGTCAGGCCAACACACTCACTCGCACACTAAGGAAAGGAGCTATAACGGATAATACCATAGACTGTATGGATAATACACACCCAACACCGATTGAATCCAACATATAATCAAATGTAACCACATCACCTGGGATGCGCTCTGCACGTATCAATATTCGCAGGCAGAGGAAAGGACGGCTACGAAGAAGCGGGTATTGTTACTAAGCTTTGCATAACAAATAATGACTTGGGACAGTTCATTGGTCATTATTGTATTGTATGTGTATATAGAATAAATAGTCAAACTGATTTTACTACGTGTGTCTGGATTGTTTATGAAGATGGTGCAATCGGAAACATTCGCGTGTAGGCTACGTGGGAGATGCTTATATTCGTAGCTTACTTTTTGCTTCCTGTGATGTGGCGCAAGCCTATTATCTAGATATACAACCGGCTGCAGGTCTTGTGTGTTATGATTTTATGTAGTCGACCAATTTGGCGATAGCCTATGTTTACATTCCCTATGTTGGAAATGTATCATTGGGACGAATAAATTGAGCCCAAACTACTATTGAAATATCAAACGACATGAATAACCAGTATGCAAAGGAAGCGTATACTGTATTCTCGTAATAACCGACTCTTGTGACATCAGTGCCCATGAATGGAGCGCTGTCTACGTCTTCACTCACAAGCTCGGACCGGGGGTCCGGCTACAGTGGACAGCGCTGTTATAAAGTCTAGGTATCAAGAAAGCCCGCTTCACGTTGTAGGAACTATGTTGACATGAAAGTACGTATGGCTGCAATTGTTTGGCTATACGTAGCGCTTCGGTTACGCCGTTTAGAGTAGGGCTGCAGCAATAACCGCATCCCTGCCATACCGCCATATTAGGAGGTGCACCACTGTGTTAAGCCCATCACTGCTATACCGCCAGTACACAGGTTTATTGTTTGCTTTTTTTTGTTTGTTTTTAAATCTCTCCACACGCAACATTCTAAATGCAGAGGTCCCTGCACAGAGCATACACATAACATTTAGCAAATGAGTCACTGCATTGTAACCTTCTTGTCCTGACCAATCAAATTAATCTAGAACACTGACACCGGGGAGAAGCAGTTAACCAGTCTGGTGTTTAAACGTGAGCAACTGCAACTTTCTTGGATAAAATTCAAGCCCGAATTAGACTATTTGCAACTAAAAAATAATTGTAGGTTTCAAGAAAAAGAGAAACGAATCCATAAACAGACAGAGTCCTGTCTTTGTTGTTTTGTTTGCTCTAAGGCCCAGTGGTAGCGATGAAAGCCCAGAGCTGATCAAGTTGCCTTGAAAAACATGGGTCTTGTTGCAAGGACAAATGTGTCATCGCCAGTTTGGGCGCATTTTGGGTTTGAACCCAACGACGACAACCAGCGAATTTAGACGAGGCAGTGTGTCGCTTTTGCTTTAAGAAGATATCAGTGAAGCGAGCGAACACAACTAATCTGAAAATGCACCTGAGAACAACGCATCCTTCTGTGTATGCAGGCCTCGGACAATCAAGTGAGACCACTTTGGCAGGTTCAAGCACTGGCCAAAGACAGTTGGGAGTCTCAGAAGCTTTTGCGAATCTTACCAAATACAACGTGACCTAGGGGCTGGGCACTTTACCAGTATGAATTTGACTACCGGTACTATGTTGTGCCACGATATGGATTTTGCTATACCATGGATACCGTTATATGTTCATAAATTCTTTGTTGACCCATCTTTTTGAGCAGACATTGTGCGTGCATTCGTTGCACGCATGTAGCAACAAACAAGCGTGTACAGGCAGCAGAGATGGGGACTCGAGTTTGCGACTTGGACTCGAGTCACACTTAAGTCGCATACACAGTGGCTTGAGACTCGAGACCCGTCCTCAAAAGACTCGACTCGACTCGAACTCGAGATTTGGGACTGCGTATCCTTATGCCTCCGTTGCACAAGCTGTGTAATTACCGCCGTGCGAATGCTCATGTGTACGTTAGAGATCGCACAATTTTCATAAACAATCCAGAACCATTCAGTCAAATCAGTTTAACCATTTATTCTATATAAACACACAATACAATAATGAGCATTGGAACTGTCTAACTCACTATTTGTTATCCAAAGGTACTTAACTAGTCCAAACTAAACTCCGAAGTGCTTTGTGTTTACATGCTGTAGCGTCTTTTCTTGAAGGCATACAACGCATTTCTGTCGGCTCAACAAATTAACAATAACTCAAATAACGCTGCAAGTATGTTGCGCACACTAAGAACTCAATACTCAATAGGATTGCGTATTGCACAATAGGATTATATAAGAAACTTTACATTAATACAGAAACAAATACTAAAAACATGCACTATTTATATTAAAATGTTAATTTTGCTTCTATAATTTGTATTATGTGTGTAGGTTTATATATTTTTAAGAAACTTTATACGGGCTATGTATCATGCTATGTTCAATGCCTCACTCTTTCTGGTAATAGAAGGTTAAAATACATATTTTGACTAACTAATGTAATTTTACTAAGAAGGGCTACTAAATGTATGTACTAACGTGATATATTTTTTTACTCATATATCGTAATATATCTATATCGTCCAAACAGTGGAAAATATTGTGATATGAATTTTAGCTCATATCGCCCACCCCTACCGTGACGGCAACAAGTGGCGAGTGCTCACAGACCGTTCAGTTCAGTGGCCAGGCCTGGTTTCAGATCCATGTTGCATGCTTTTGATAAACAGTACGAGCTACCCAGCAGAACCTAACAACAATCCCCAAGAGGTAAAAGACAGCATTCTCGAGGAAAAAAAAGAAGTCATCTATTTCGCTGCTACCACTGATCTATGGTCAAGCGTCAACATGATGCCCTACATGAGTCTGACGATTCATGATGTCAGTAAAGACTGGAAACCGAAATCTAGGTGTTTAGAAACAGTTTTCCTGCCAGAGAGCCACACTGCCGGAAATTTGTCCGAAGCACTCCGCATTGAAAGAATGGTCCCTGGATGAGAGAAAACTTCCCTGTATTACCACGGACAATGGCGTAAACATGGTGGCAGCGGTGAGACTGCTGGGTTGGCCGTGGTTGAAATGCTTCGGCCACAATTTGCATTACACAGTTACAAACGCCATGACAGCGGAAAAAGATCGCACAGCCCGAGCCATGGGTTTATGCAGGAGTTTGGTGACCACCTTTTCCCACAGCTGGCAGAAGAAAAGACGGCTGCAGAAAGAGCAAGCTGGGCTCGAACTACCTCAACACAACCTAGTGCTGGTAATTAATTTTAATATTTCACATAGCCTGCATTCATGTTGATGGTTTTTAAAGCCTTCATAATATTCATAAATATACGTTTATGTAGTCCCTATCCACCAATAGTCTTATGGAGTCAAACGTAATGTGGCTAGCCTAGCCTAAGTTTCTAGTCTAAATTACAATTTCAAAGGCTGTTTTTGGCTATTCAAAATTTGTCTATTGATGAATTAATTCATTACTTGAGCAATATGACACGAGTGCTAGTGGGGTTTCTTTTTATTACAGGTCTGCGCAAACAGATGGGGCACAAAACAAAAAATGGCAGAACGAGTTTTGGATCAAGTTCCTGCCATTAAAAGACTGTTTGATGACAGGCACCACCAGCACCTTGTTCCGATGTGGCAGGACATCGCCATTCTTGAAATGGTCAACGCAGCGCTGAAACCTGTGGCCAATTTCACCGATGTGCTGTCTGCATAGAAGACAGTCACTGCGTCCTCCATCAACCCTGTTCTGAAGTTGTTGACTAAAGACCTTTTAGAACCGTCGGAGTCCGAAACCGACTTAACAACCCGCCTGAAACAAAGTCTGTCTTGGAGAAGAAATACAAAAGCCCAGATGGACAAAAAACCCTGGCTAAGGCATCTGTCCTCGACCCCAGATACAGGGCCAAATGGTGAAATAGAGAAGGAGGGCGTAAAGGAGGAGCTGTTGGAGGAGCTACTGGGAATGCCTGAGACAAGGCAGGGCACTGATGAAGAGGGGAGCGAGTCTGCATCAGCAGAAGGAGCACTTGCACCTCCTCCAGCCAAAAAACCGTACCTAGGAGATCTCCTCGGAAAAGGTAAAAGGAGACGTGATACTCCCATACCGATGTATTTCCAGGAGGAAGCCATAGATCATGGAGAAGATCCACTTGCCTGGTGGCATGATAACCAAGCGTGATTTATACTTCTATCTAAATTAGCCAGAAAGTACCTCACAGTATGCACTACTAGCACTCCAATGCTACTTCGAATGGTGAAAAATTATAATGCCATTCGGGCGTCACTGAAGCCAGATAAGGTCAACATGCTGTTTTTTCTGGCCAGAAACCTGAGGTGATTTTGCACTACGGTTTTTACGATTTACTGCTTTATTTATTTGATACTTGTTGACTTGCATTAAAATTGTTACTTGTTCATTTGCACAAAAATCCTTATTTTACACGTTGTATGCTATGTATTTTTTTTTATTGAACTTCTATTTGTTGTTTCTTAAAATAAACCTTTTTCAAATTTGAACAAACCTTTAAATGCATGTTTGTGTTTTAACAAGACTTTTCTATACAGAATGTAGCTTAAGTCTGGACGCTAGCTGCCTCAACACTTCAGAATGCAATAGCTCGGCAAACACACATTAAATGAGTAAATATTGCATTCAAATAAATGTGAATGACATGTAACATGTAAGTGGCCGTTTCGCTAGTGATCGCAACAAATCCTCATAACTGCACATCATCTCGACATGCCATGCAGTAATAGTCTTTTTAATTGTTTATTTTTAACTCTTTAAACTCTTCAGCAACAATTTTAACATATTAAGGAACAAGTAACGTAAAATGAACAAACTAGAAGGGCGAGCGGATTGTAGATCGCAATGTTAACAGAAGTCAACGTAATTCGTGGATCCGCCCCATATCTTCGGATCCACTCTTTAATGGGTTCTTTGTTGGTCAATGCTGCACCCTTCCACAAAGTTTCATGAACATTGGGCCAGTAGTTTTTCTTTATCCTGGGTACAGACAGACAAACAACAAATAAACTGCACAGAAAACGACCTCATCGGCGTCGGTAAAAATTAAACAGATGGGGGTTTGGTTGCGGTATTACTGCAAACCGCAAGGTGGTACTTTTCTAACACCGCGGTGAGGACATTTCTATACCGCTGCAGCCATAGAGACATAATTGTATTGAAAATCGCTCTCACTCATCTTCCATTGAAGCAGTGGAGCAGCAAGTTAGTTTAACATAAAGCAGAGGGAATTAGCAGGGAGCAGCCTTGTCGTATCAGGTTATAGATACTTCAGTAGTTTCAACTAACAAGGGCATGTGTGATTAACAACATGTCTAGGTCTACTACTTAAAGCGCAAACCTACATAAGAATAAAAAATATAAATAAATAAAAAACATGGGACAATGACAATGATATGCAGACTAGTTATGCATCCTATAACCGAGATCAACACTATGGTTAAGTGAAGCCTAACTTTACTGTGAGTCAAGCATAATTAGTTAAAGCAGGATAACATTACTGTCTCAATGACTGAGCCTAATGCCGACACAATCGTTTTTGAGTCACGTTATCGGCTCCTGCAAATTTCAGGTTGATTGGCGGATCACGTGTTTAGGGCGTGAGGTGCATCACTACTGAATATTAATGTACTTTCTCCATCTTTTCACTTTTTTATTCTGCTTGCCTACTTACTCATTATCACACATACACCCAAGACACAAAGATCGAGGGATGCTGCATTCTGTGAGATGAGATCACTATGTACCTCCGCGCACACACGCACACACACAGGATGTTATTTGGCTCCCCTCCATAGCACAGGTATCTGAAAATAGGAGTGAAATGATGACTTCATGCAGGAGAAGGGAAGCTGGCTCAGGAGAGCAGTATGTGGGATGGGGGGAGTGGGGAACCGTTATGGGAAGCAAGAGAGAAAAGGAAAAGGCAGTGGTTTTAATATTCACATTCAGCCACGTCTTTGTCACATTCCAAGCACCTGTTGTTGTTAGTATTTTTTGTAGTTTGATGATGATGATGACAGAGATGGGATTTTTTTTTGGCTCATGCTTTGTATCTTTTTTTTGTATTCTATTTTTACAATCCCAACAAGTATCTTTTTCTGGTGCTTTGATTGATAAATTGGTTGGTTGTTCTATTTGAGGTGTACCATCTATTGTTAATAATTTTCATTTTTTTTGTATCTTCTGAAATCTCTCAAAATTAAAGTTGGTTGAACAATCATACTACATAGTATGAACAAATGCATCAGGCAATATTCAATTTCCTAACGTTTTTTCTTGTCAGTCGGGGTCCCTGGTTTCTGTTTTTATCTTTTAAAAAAACTTTTATTTAAAAACAGATTATTTGACAGTACAAGTGCATACAATACAAATGTTGTTACAAGGCAATTACACAGAACTATAACATGTAAGTTGGGGCCAACGTAAATTTAAGAGAGATTGTCAGAGTTCAGACCATGCTTTTGGGTGCTTAAGGATTCCCCTGTACTAGGTAACCATACAGACTAATCTCACCACTTCACTCGGACAGTAACAGACACAACCTCTATTAAGAAGCTGTTGTAAAGACAAAATTGTGTTGAATGGGATTGTTAACTCTGAGATGTTGTGTTCCTCAACCACATACCGTTTACCGTCCCATTCGGGCCCTCCCATAAAAACTGTAAAAAGGATAACTTTATCGAGAATACATTGTATATTGCTCTTTAATTATATGATACATTTGTTTACATGTCAACATTGCTGCACTATAGCTATAACCATGAAAAATAACATTATTCAATTATTGTGATTTTTAGTAAATTGTGCCTCCCGTTTGACTGTAATGTCTATGTTTAACCATGCTAAAATTCTGTGAAGTCACATATCCAAGTAAAAAGTGGGACACTGATTGGCTCAGTATCCTATACAATCTCGCATGAGTTTAGAGAAGGTCAAACAAACGGTTTGTATTCTTTAACCGACACCATCCATCTTGGGGAGCATTTGGGTGTGTGCGTGCGTGTGTGCGTGTGTGTGGAGGACGGGGCGTGACGGGAACCCACTGATGTTCAGACCGGGTATTTCTCAGCGAGACGGCTCATAGATCCTGGCGTGTGTTATGTATTTGAGGATGTGGTTTAAACACCCACCCCACGTAACACGACCAGAATCCTCCCCAGCATGGCCACAACAGACCCACCGCCATATGTAGGTCTGTCGGGATGCCACCCAGCACTAGGGTGTTGGCAGCACCCACCACAGTGCAACCGACAGTCTGAGGGGACTGTGAGAAATGGGAGGGCTTGACGGGAAGGAAAGAGGGGGAAAAACTCGCCCAAACAGAAATGGTCAAATTAGCTAGTGGTGGCTGGCTTAAGTGCTGGGATATAGAAGAAGACAGATAGGACGATGTGTTCAATTGTGTGTGTTTATGCTTTCAATAATTATAAACATTAGTTTACCATAGAATATTTTACTGCTGTAATGCTCACATTTACAGTTGATCAAAGGTGAAGTAGAATATTCCAAACTAAGGGATCACATTTTTTTTTTCATTCAGTAAATAAGACGGGACGGCTTGACGTTCTACGTGGTCACACTGTATTGTATCATTCCTCCTCACACACAAAACCTTGCGCTCACTAAAAACGTGAATGGTGTGTGTGATTAAAAGTGCGTCTAATTAACACTTTGGAAAATCATTCACAGAAACCGAGGCGTCTACTACGTAGTTAGTACAATGGTAGAGGGCCCTGAAATGATCCAAAAATATATGTAAAAATATATGAATTTTATAATTAGGACGTGGTGAGATGATAATGTCTGGTGGATGAAAGATAGGAACAGACACATGAATGGGAGGAAGTGAGATTGAGAGAGATGAAGGAGTGGAGTCTGGCTATAAGCGCAGTGATGCGGCACACAGTGTACCACTGGTGACTCAGCTGACTCTTCATAAATCCACCAATCACCCTCCTCTGCTGTTCTCCTTCACTCCCTCTGCTGTTCTCTCTCTTCAGCTCCCTTGCTGCTGTTCTCAATGCCGCTGTCCCTTCTGTTTTCTCTCTTTCTGCACCTGTCTGTCTGTCTGTCTGTCTGCTGTTCTCTCTTTCCATCCGTCTCCCTCAACTTGCGTTTGCACTGGCTCTTCTTAGCACGACAAGTTTGAATGGCAGCGGTTTCTGCTGCTCTTCCTATACTCACTTCCTGTCCGGTCTCCTCTAGCGGGCTCTCTCTTTGTGAATGACAGCCAGCTCTGAACTCTGCCACCACACACCAGGAATGCTGCCTGGCCTCACCTCGTGGCCTCAACCTCACTTCATTCAGCCTTCCTGTGCTTAATCTGTTGCCCTTATCTTCTGTTCATTGGTCTCCAGTTATAAAAAAAAAAAGGAGTGTATTACAGTGTGGAACATTGCAGTGTGGAAATATTTATTTAATAAACACCCATAGATGGATGGTTAGATAGATATTTTAAAGATTAACCACAAAGTCGAAACATATCTTCGGCTTCACAGAACATATAAAACAACATGCGTTATTAAATCTGCGAAAATCAGTAAAACCAGTGGGATTAACTTTGTCATAATGATGATTTTTCATTACTGGGCCTTACTTATGATTCAGTTTTACGTTGAGGACCTGAGGGAAGGTTCCGTTTGTCATAATCTTTGCAGGTAAAACAATGGGGGGGTGTTGGCGTAAGGTGTAGCCGGGAGGTTTGTTAAGTCATACAGAGTATTTGATCCTCTAACCATAGCCTTAAATGAATAGAGGTTAATGATTGTGGGAGTAGCAGGACTTTGGCCTGATTACTGTAAGTGCATCGGAAGTTGCTTTTGGAAGCGCTATCAGATAAAGTTCCTGCCGGGTTGGATAGTTGATTGATTGATGGTAGATGTGTGTGGGCGTGTGCAAGTCTGCTTTCACCCAGAACCAGGCCTGCCCTGCTGATAATCAGATCCTCTTGTCACAAAAGCCAGAATGCAACTCTAAACTCCCCAATCTGTTTACACTCCCATCACTGCTCTATTCATCTCTCTCTCTCTCTCTCTCTCTCTCTCTCTCTCTCTCTCTCTCTTTTTTTTTTTTGCTATCTCCTTAC
>OOFG01060112.1:0-14744 GCA_900323295.1 Molva molva
TCATACATCCATCCATCTGTGGGAATGAGGATACCAATAAAGACACACATAATCATACCAACAGACTGCACTGATCCCGTACTGCAGGCACTGTACAGGGCTTTGTTTTTCCTCTCCTTAATCTAAGCTGTGAGGTGCCCAGCACGATGCTCAGCGACACTCTTCATCGCAGAGCTTAGTGGTGCAGTGGTGGGTGCCGGGCTAACCTGAAAACCCAATAACCCTGATGTTTTCCTCAAGGCAGGGCTATATTTGTGCAATAATCAGGGAAGGTTGCTGGAAGGGCCCAGGCTGACTGGCTGGCTCTTAACACAGTCCTCACAGTGAGCATATTGGGTGTGGGTCACATGCCTGCAGGCTGCTAATGATTAATGAATTCCATGGCTGCCAGTCTGGAAGTATGGAGTCCCACAGAAGCTGTCTCCGTCAGACTCCCCTCACCTCGCTGCTCAACATGCTGTGAAATTAGCTTAAAATATGTCACTATGGAAACTATGCAGGATGACAACGTTAGGGATTTCAATAATTTAAAAAAGACTTCTGCTGCTGTGCTTGATAATGAATCTATCTATCTTCATGACATTTTTGATGGCACTTTCATTGGCTGGATTTTCTGACCACATAGGAAAAATAATTGGGGTACAGAATTGTGAGCGCATAATAAGGTTAGTTAAATGTATAATGGACTGGCATCATCTGCTATAGCATCTGTTACAGAGGAGGCAAAACTGAATCAGCAAGAGGTAAATGAATAAAAAACAAGGCTTAACATTTTTACTAAGATGCTGCATATGCAGTGGAGGGAAATAAAATGTGAGTGATGCAAGAACGACAAGCTAATTAGGCTTCTAGGCATACTAGAGGACAGCAGCTAAACAAAATTATATTTTTCAGTCTTGCAGCCTATATATTGTAGCATATAGAATATGCAATTTAACTAAGTCTTTGACTTGTGTTCAACTGTACATTTGTCTCATCTTCATAATCATAACTACTCGTTCCTCACCTTGACCTGTGAGTCATTTAAAGTATGCCTAATCGGAGGGAAATGTTGTTGATTGACTCTACAATGCAAGAGCAAGAGCACTCTACAAGACCATCACCTCTGTAGGCTATGCTAATGAATTGGAATCATTCACAAAATGGGTTCAATCCACCCACAAACACGGTCAATACCACAGACGCTTGCAAACCATACACCATTGAAATGCATGTGTTTGATAGCCGCCGACTCACAAGTGGCCCTCTACTGCAGTAGAGTAGAGTGCCTGGATAAACCCTATGAAATGTTAGTTGTTACGTTCCATGTTATCCAATCTTGGTGCTGAGTAGGTGTTTGACTCGGGAGGCACGTCTGCCACTATGGACGAAAACAGATCAAATGCCAAACTATTGAGTTTCAAACGGAGAGTAATTGGAATTGTGAATGCAAGCCTAAGTAGCGCGCCGGCCCGGAAGATTAGTCTGCTCGCAGGCCGACCATCACGTTATTGGCGCTGTCATTCACACGCACACACACACACACACACACACACACACACACACACACACACACACACACACACGCACTGTCTACTTCTCTCAGTTCTGATTTGCATTACAAGCTTCTTCTTTTCCTCTGGGTTGAGTCAGTGTGGGAATTCTTATCTCTTAACGATACGTTGGACAGTAATGGTAGGATTTGAACTGATGTGTGGGTGCCTGGAACCAGGCTTTGATAACTATGGGCTTTTACTTTTACAAAAAGCGAATGACTTTGGCCTCATGCTTTAGTTATATATTAATTTTTTGGTAGCAATTATATCCTTCAGTCTTCCAATTTTATTATTTTTTATATTTGAGGGCAGTATTCATAAGCCCTTCAAGGGATTTGTTTGATTGAGTTCTTATATGTTGAGTTTGATGCTCTATAGCTTTATCTAGTACTCGGTATCTAATAGAAAACTATTCTGTAGCTGCTTCACAACAAGACACTGCTCTGTCCAGCCTGCATCATATTGCGAAATGTTTATTAATAATTATAATAATAATAATGATAATGATAATAGTTTAGTTTTAAAGGTTACGTGGATTGAAGTGTTTTTTACTTTTTTTCACCCATTAAACAATAGCATAACTTCTCAGACGTGAAATGAACAACTACAACTACTAATGGTTTGTTCAATTGTCTCAATATGCATCAAATATATGAATAATTAATCCAACCATTAGATCCAAAATTGAAGACTTGCAATTGGAGAATTGCAAACCTATTACAGTCAGAATTAAATGGTTATACTTCTGACTAAGTATACAAAATGAAAAAACTGTGGATGAAAAAACTGCCATTGAAATATACAATACATAGTCCATCCAATTTAACTAGACCCCTAGAAATGACTAATCAAAATAAATTTGTGAGGCTAATAGTATGCATGTATGTCCTTAAGTGTTCACCCCCTTTAACTAGGGTCACAAAAGCATGCACACACATGCACATGCAGACACATGCATACACAAACACACACACACACACGCACACACGCACGCACGCATGCAGACACACACACACACATACACACACACACACCGTTTAGTCTTTTACGCTCTATTGTACAACTATTTTGTCCCATACTTAACGAAGATGTATGCTCTCTCGCGTGAACTTCATCTCTGTTGGGAACAAGTCGGACCAGCCATCAAGGTCGTGCTTCCTTCAAATCAGGCAAGACGTGTGACCTTGCAATGGTTGTATTGGGTTTAAAATGCCTCACTATACTTCTACTGAGGCATATGTCTACTCCTTTCAATCAATTTGTTTATTTTGCTGAATTAGGCGTTTCCTTTGGGACTGGGGAGACCCCTTTGGAGAAGGGAATGACAATTTGTGAAACAGTACACTTTGGCTGTTTTCATTGCGGTGTTGGAACAGGAATATCTGTGACCTTGTGGTAGGCATTCCACCTGAACTATTTCCTCCATTCATTACTGTGAATGATGAGATTCACACGCACACACACGGACACGCACACACTTGCACACACACTCAAAGAGTCCTATATAATATACTGGCTGTAGTTTAGAACTACAGCATAATAATGCATATCTGTTTTACATTCGGATCGTAGAAATAGGAAAACAGCATGGTATATTACTTTTTCTAATCCCTTTTAAACATGTGAAGCATGATTTTATTTTGCCTTCGTAATGTTCTATTCCCCCATTGTAATGCATCTTTTTTTCTCTTCACTGCTCAATTTTGCACTTTGTTTCAGTACAGACGTGCACTGATTATATGTTTATTAACTGTAGCATTGTATCATTTTTGATCATCTTAAGAGTAAGAAAAATAGATGAAAAAAGCGCATTTCTAATATACAGTATATTCTTTTAAAATAGATCACAGTAATTTGTAGCTATCTTTTTATTCCTATTCCAGACTTTCACAATACAACAACTAAAAAGCAATAACGTTTTCCTCCCCCTCACAACCATTGTCTGTCTAGCGAACCATAGACTTCAACTGTTATCCAAAAAAAACAACACAATGAGCCACTGTGGCACCCTGTTGCTCGCCTAAAGAGATGACGAGAAACTTAACACAGCCCATGTGTACATGGGATTTGCCCCTTCCCTACACTCAAGCTGAATGTCACATTTCCAGAGGAAAAAAACAAGGTCTAGCAGCAGTCCAAAGCCACAGGGTGGGTTTTAATGTGTTTTTTTGGCGTAGGTGTGCCACGAGCTCTGTGTGAAAACAGAGCAGTCGCCCAGCCAGTGAACAGCAGCACAATAGAGAAGTGCTGGTTTAAATATGGATTGATGGATCTATTGTTTTTATGCTGCCAGTATGTTGCTCCAATTCTGTAGCTTTCTCAATTAAAGACCTCTTATTAATGTGTCAAGGTAGGGAGAATAGTTTTTTTTATTATGAAAGCTTCCCTAGGCATAAGCCTGATTCTGGACTTCTGAACATCGCAATCATTTTTAACATTAGCAAGAATTTTTGCGAGCACTTATGTCGATTTTAATGAATGCCTTATCACTTGCACACTGTATTCTGATTGGAGTCTTTCTCTGGAACGGTTGTTATTCAATAGTAATCTCGATATAAGAATATGGTCAAATGAATCACCCTATATAATATTTTTATGACCTCACCACAGTGAGCTGTTATGGACCTGTTATTTGCCTCTATTCTATATTCTACTGATTGTTGTATGTGTTCTGTTGCCATGGGTTATTTGCCAAGGAGTTTACAGAATAGTTTATTGAATAGTGAGACCTCCATTCCTCCATTCATCTACAGATCATTTGACTTCTATAGACAGCGAACCAATGCCAAGGCTGGAAATATATTTCCCTGTCTTTACCCTTGAAACATATAATAAAATAAGCATTTTAGTATAAAATATTATTTATTTTAATAGACTTGCCATCTGCCTGTTTCCTTAAATATGTATTTCAACATTTAACATATCACCAGAGCTTTAAATCATAAAATCCTTAAAATACATAGAATTATGTGTTACACATCAATGTAATGTATTGCTCAGATGACAGCGGTAATTTTGGAAACGTAAGGCATCAAATTAAGAATCTCAATTTTTTAATTACACTTGAAATAATCCATATCTAGGATTGACAAAGTATTGTGCTAATTTTTCTCATCTCAAATGGTTGAAATAGCTATAATATTCACACTTCACATACATCTTGCGTAATACAATCTTTTGAGTTTTTGAATCCTTGTCATGTAAACTTATCAAAAGGGACTCTCCAAATGAATAACCACAAAATAATTAACCTGGCTCTTTAGGCTCTTGTAAGTTCAAAACGTCATTGAGAGCATTTCTATTGTGCCATTGCAAAAAAGTACAAGGACAGAACAAGATACAGAAAAATACATATAGATTAAAACTGTAGATAGGTTTAAAGACAAACTCCCTTTGCTGGTATAAAGGAGCATATAAGTCCACTGCAAGACCGGCTGATTCTTTTTTTTATAGACTATTGCCAATAAAAACCCACAGAAATTCAAATAATTGAAGTTTTGTCTCTGTGTCCGTACCGATTCTGTTCCTGAAGGTAAACAGTCTAGGTATAAGAAGCTATTGTTGTTGTGCAATCGCTGTCTTTCTTTTCACTTTGACGAATTGGGCACATAATGCATGAGAGGAAAGCATCCAAGCCCAAATGCAGTTTGTAAACTGATGTGAAGTTATTCTGAGTCACATGATTTTCATGTTGAATGTCACAGATGGCTCATTCGGACTAGCCTCCTCTACATCCTCCTTTCGGGGCACATATTCAACTTCTATTTTTGATGTTGTGTTACTTTTTCCTCGACTCCAGAGGAAGAGAATAACAAGACAAAAGAGGACCACTCCAAGAAAAGAGATGAATCCCATCGTCGTGGCGATGATAAGAGTCTTCACGTCGAACGGGAACGGGACGGTGGCCCGGGTGACATTTCCACCCTCATCATTAGGCTGATTCAAAATGAAGGCATGGGTTTTGTTGGGTTGATGGGGCCAGTTAGGAGAGTAGCTGTGCACAAACAGGTGGGCAGGTTTGCTCTCATTGCCGGCCGCATTGCTGGCAATGCACAGGTATGTACCGTTGTCCTTGATCTGGGCGTAGCGGACCTCCAGTGTGCCCTCACTCGACACTGTGAGTCTCGACCCCACAGTTTTGGTGGTAACATATTCCTTCTTAGGGGAGAGCCACATTATGACGGGGGGTGGATCGCCCTGTGCCTGGCAGGTGAAATGGACTGTGGTTCCCTCGTCCACGTGACTTTCTTGAATCTTGTTGTCTACAATCGTCGACTTCTGGCAAGTGAAATAGTCAGACGGGAGGACGTCGGGGAAGTCTTTGAACTCTTTTCCCTCCACAGACTCGGGTGACGTGCACATTGGCTGCTGTCTGTTGAAGTTCAGCCTCCATCTGCGACGGAAGACCCAGAGTAAGCGACAGTCGCAGGCTAAGGGGTTATCGTACAGAGCCAGGGTCTCCAGGTTTCCCACTGAGTGAAAGACGGACTCCTCCAGGGTGCTCAGACTGTTGCTGGACACATTGAGGACACGGAGGTGATTTAGCCCCCGGAAAGAATAATGCTCTATCGTTGTTAATCTCCCACCGACCAGATGAAGGGCCTGGAGCTTCTGGAGGCTGTGTAGTTGGTTCCCTTCCACAGTGTGAATGGGGTTGAAAGACAGGTTGAGGAACCGGAGATGACCTAAGTGACGGATGGCTTGGTAGGGGATGGCGGAGAGGTTACAGCACGTGATCGACAACGACGTGATGTTTAGCCCAAACAGGCATTTGGCAGTCATGGTGTCTAGGGCTGGCATGTGAGAGATCTCCAACACCCTGAGATGATACAGCCTCTTGAAAGAGTAATCTCGTATGGCACTGACGTTAAGGTAGCGTAACCGGAGGGAGAGCAGGTTGTGCAGATGACTGAGGGCCTCGGTGGGCACCGACGCCAGATTACAACGCTCAATGTTGAGGCTCTCAAGGTTGCTGAGGCCTTGAAAGGAACGGGGTGAGATGAAGACCAGATCATTGTCCCCAACCTCCAGAGCCCTCAGATTGTACAATTCTTGGAACATGTAGTCCAGCAGAATCACAATTTTGTTCTCGCTAATATCCAACTGTGTGAGGTTATTGAGGCCTGTGAACACTCCCAGCTGAATGAGCTTCAGATGGTTGTTTCGCAGCCCAAGAGTCCGCAGGTTGGCAAGGTTGCTAAAAGCCCCAGGTTCAATGGACGAGATTATGTTTTCGTTTAACTGCAACTCTTCCAGCAGAGGGTAATTCATAAACTCTTCAGGCCCAACGCTTTTGAGACGGTTCTTGCTAATGTCCAGCAGCCTTGTCTCGATGGGAATGCCCTCTGGAAGACCTGCCAGTCTCCGGCGATGGCACACCACAGACCTCTCCTGGGCATTGCAGTCACATCGAGAGGGACACCCAGTGGTGGAGCCGGATAGGACGGTGCCCAACATCAGAACCAGGATTGGTTGCCAACACGCCATCAAGTAGTTGTTACCTCCTGCCTCCCCGGTCACCATCCTGTTGTTTACCTATGAAAGAAGAGAAATACAAACAATATTCAGGACCCTCCAGGGTATACAGAAACGGCCATGTTGATTATTCGATATAGGATTAGAGATAGGATTTAATTACATATTTTCTACTTGTGAGACCCCAAGCAAGAGCTTCTCTGTAAAGCCACCAGAGCATTACAGCTTACACCAGTAGCGTTCATCAATAAATCTCTCCTTCACAAATCTATTTCTATACAGATTATCCCAGTATGCTATAACAGTTAAATATTTGGAGAATAGGGTAATCTCACTCTGTCTGACATAATCAACTTCAAATAAATGGAATATCAAAAATATTGCAGAACGGTTCGATTTAAACGAACAGCTTTTTACACGTCAGAACGGTAGAACTTCTACTACGACTACCACTTCTTCAGTGAGCTGTCGACCTTGAGATGATAAACAGCGGAGCTTACTGCCATGGGGTGATAAACCGAGAGGAAGATTATGTCGATTTTATATTTTGACTCGGGGGCGCTTTAAGTCATTTGGGTCTTCAAGCTTTACTTGCCTCATCAATCATGCAATTTGAGTCGCTGCAATAACTGTGGGAATAAGTTGTTAGGGAAGCCATAAGCACAATCACATGTAAAATGGCACTTTGAGCTTTGTTTTTATTACTGAGGTGCTCTGTTGGGCGTTCGTGGTTAAAGGTTTTTCAACCATCCAATTAGTTGGGGGATAAATAAGACATTTGGATGTGCGCTGAGAATAATACTGAAGTGCTTATTTGAAAGGCTGTGGAATTCAATTTAATTGAGGTTCGTTAACTGATAGTTTAATGGACAGGGCATCTAAAGGGGATTCACTCCAAGCTTACATGTCTGTATCTCCATTTTGAAAACATATAATAAATGCATCCCCAGTCTGTATATTCTGAATCCTCTCTTTGGTTGTTTTTTTTTGTATCCTATTGGCTTTCATAGTAGATCACCCAGCTATATTGCTCTGTGTGTGGGTCTAAAGGAGCAACCACAGGGTTTTATGTGTGTGTATTGAACAGTTAAGTCAGTTGAGTCTGGGGCCAAATATTAATCATGTTGTCACAGCATACATGTGGGAGCTGAATCAGCACTGTGGATGGCTACAGCATGAAATGTGAGGCAGCTCCTTCGTAACACGACAGTGGTTATCTATGACTTCTCCAGATTATTGCAGTGCAGCACTACACTGCCAATTGGCTTACATGCAGCACTATGCTGGTACTCAGAAAATCATCTTACTTAGGAAAAAATGAAAGTGAAATCTGTCCCAGAGGAAAAAATACAAAAAAACACTGATGCTGGAGATTGAATTGTCCCTCACGTATGATTCGAGTCAAATCTAGCGAGCTTGTTATAATACGAAAAAGAAAATGTGTGTCTCTATAAACATGAAAATGGGCCTCTCATTTTGACAAATCAACCAGATTCATCAGAAGGTGGATGCACAATGTTTGCCTATTATATACTATCACCAGGACGACCTTCATCTCTATTGAAGTTGAACACACCGTCAATGTACTTGTTAATGTACTTTGAAAAGGACTTCCCTCTTAAATAAATTGGCGTCTTTCTTCTAGTAAGAGGAGTAGAAGAAGAAGAAAAAGGAGAAACAATGTAATCTAAACCCCATTACCATCTCCCTCCCACTCCGCCACCACCACCACCACCTCTCTCAGTCCCTCTCTCTCATGGTAATGATCTCGGGAAGAAAGGAAGAGGGCATATCTTCTTTCTCCTATCACCGCTGCCCTTTCCTCACTGGACCTCTCAAACTGTCAGATGCCCTCCTGTAATAGCATCACTATGCTTATCATTAGTCTTTTCTGGCCTTGGATCTTTCCATGGCCAGCCTTTGGTATGACAGCTTGATAAGGGGGAGATAGTTACGCGCCTGTGAACATTGTTGTTGCGATAAGCCCCAAGAAAGTGTGTCGACGGTGGACACACAGACATCTTAGCTTTCCTATGTGCATTGCGTGCACCACCTTTCATTCCTTATTTTCATATTTTTCTATTCATATTTATCTCTTGTATAACATATTGTTCATGGTGTGGCGATACCACAGATGTTCCCTTCTAGTCTTCATATTCAACAATGCACCACTACTATATGATACATGAGTGTGTGTGTGTGTGTGTGTGTGTGTGTGTGTGTGTGTGTGTGTCTGTGTGTGTGTGTGTGTGAACTGTGACCTTGACGACACTGCGGTGCAATGTGTGTTGCTGCCACTTTCTTGGCTCCGGACACCTGGGACGTGCTTACTGTTATGGCGTCATTCTGCCTGTTCTGCGTATGCCTGTTCTCACCGTGTTTGCTTGGGGATACTGCAGGGTGCTCCAGTTTCCGACCGCTTTCTAAGACATGCTGCTAAGGATAAATGGAAGGTCCAACATGACCTATAGGTGTGGATGGTGTGTGCGAAATTAAGCTGTAGAGTTTCTCACCCGCCTCACACCCCTAGTAAGATTGGATAACAGTCCATGTTTCATTTACCACCCTGACCAAAATAAATAGTAAAGAAGATACATTTTATATGTTACATTACTTCAAGCTATATGACCTGACTGTCCACATATTTCATACATATTAGTTTACATTATGCCTCATAATTCCCTGCTGTTGATTGGCATGGTTGAAGCTGTAATGAAATGATGGCAGATCTTCATCACCTTGCAAAAAACTATTTTACGATAAATTCAATCATAAATTGAACTCCACATTACAAATGCATTAGAATTCAACCGAGCTGGACTGGTGAAGTCCTTTCTTGTGAGTGGTCGGTGGTACTGCGCAGTATTTATTGGTTCGATTGAAGAAAAGGGTGAAGCTCCCATTGGCAACTTCGTGAGGATGTGGTATTCCCGCACGCAAGCAAAGTGCTGTAGCACATTGAATTTGACGTCCTGAGGGACAGTCTGACTGCTATAGAAACAAGGACTGGAACATCTTAAAGGGCATCAAACTGTATTTGAGCAGGAAAAGCTATGTCATAGTTTGTTGATAGGGTACATTTCCCCTTCAATTTTCTCTACAGTCTCCTGGGGATCAGTAAAGTACTTATCTATGTGGGATTTGGAGGGGCTGCGCTGACAGATTCCTAACTAGGTGTCAAGACACAGGCTGAGGTGACGGCTGCTGTGGTGCTTGTGGGAGAGCAATTACAAGGTAAATATGTGGTAAACATGTGGAAATCGGTTGAAATTTAAGAGCAAGGCTCACGGGAGAGATGGGAGAGAAGGCAATAGATTTTGGACAGAACTTTTGCAAGCAGAGCATTAACGTTCAAAATAGGTAATCTGCAGTTTGCAAGGTAACCCAAAGCTGTGAAACCTTGTTTCCTTGGTCCGAGGCTCCAGAACCATCATGTTATTTCTCAGAGATCATTGCTGTTGTTTCCTCCAATGCAAGTTGCTGAGAGGGCAGTGGCAGGTACCACTTGTCAGCCCAGTCTATCTGCCCACTGAAAGGAATGGAATGGATTTTATACTAATAATCAGCCTAGTCTAGGAGGCCCAGAATACAAAGCCAACCTCTAGACTTTGGTGGAAAAGGGTTTGTCAAATACTCCAACACTGTCCACACTGGAAAAATAAAAGATAAAGATAATGTGCATGAGTGAGAAATATGTAGACACACTTTTCATGGTCAATATTTGATGAGCATTTTTTTCGTGTGGGTGTGTAATGGAGAACAGGCAAAAAGAACAAGCTCATTTTGTAACAAAATAATGTGGGTTGTAGGGTGAATCCTGTGAAAAAATGTTTTTACCTGGATCTAACTGGGAATAAACCTTCCAACCCGTTAATAGTGGTGTGTAATGGAAATCAAAATGTCCAAATAATGTCTGATAATTCCTATCAGAGACAAGAAAAAGTGATTTTCTGAGAGTGCACCTGAGCAATCCATTGACATCTGCAGCTAGTTTTAGCAAATCCCTACCACAGGATCATGCTTTTCTAATCCACAACAATACATGGCATGTAGAGAAAGGTATTGCTCGCTTTTTGGCAATATTAACATTTGGAATGATGCTGCAGCAGAGGACAGATTTCTACTATGAATGGTGGTTGAGTAATAATACACATAAATACATATCTACTGTGATGAAACATTGCTTGGCAACCAGACTTGGCAAAGGAGCTTCTGTAAATAGTCAAAAGCACTCACAGCTTTAATAGCAGCTTTACTCACATACATTCAGCCTTTAGCATTCTGCGATTATTGACCTACTTCTCAGATATGTATTGCTCTTATTTTGTGTACATAAGCTTATTATCTACCGTTGCCACATAAACATTGCTTTGTTGTGTATATAAAGAAAAATCATATCAATATTGAGACTAAAATAATGTCTTGCACATGTACAAAACATATTGTTGAATGTATTTTAATGATCAAATACATTAAAACGGTACATTTCTTAATGACAACCTGTGAATATATTCCCATAATAAAATAAATCTACCAAAAAATCCAAGGTGGTGTTATTGACTGCCAATGCTATAACCAATGCTATCACTGCTGCCAAACTAGCCATGTCTGCGATCCAGAAATTAATGCTAGCAGCTGTCCAGGAAAACCCATCCGGAACCATTGTTTGCATGATGCTCAAAACCATCGCTTGTTTACAGCTAGCTCCAGAACAGAGTCTAGGTTCTGATCGAAAACAACACATTGACTACATAGAATGGAGAATCAATATCCAAACAACATGTTCTGTAACTGACCCAGCCATCTAGCTGTCCAACAGAGATTGAGAATAAAACATATTACCTTGCACTTAATGTGAGCCTAGCTAAACCTCTCGACGTTTACCATGTTCCGCTCCTCTATCCTCTAACTAGCTGCACCGCTATTCTCGTTCTCCTCAGATAAAGACTTAACATGCATGTTTGTTGCACTAACATGAGACTCAATGTGTTAGACTACGCATTTGGAGTACACATATTAACTACTCCACTATCATATCAGTTGGTGAGCTAAGGTGAAAACAGATGAGCCAATCACATAGACTATTCTATTGGCAAAACTGGAGAGCGACAGTAAGCTTTACTCTGTGTATCTGCAACCTAATCTTATCTTAACTGGAACTGGTAACCTTTTGCAATATAGGCCTATACTCTTATACACTTATGCTCATTTACATCCATACCTCCAAAAACACATGTTAAGATTTATCCACAGAAAATGTTTTGTTTTGCACAAAATGTTTCTTCTTTGACTGCCAACCCTTCCACCATGGCTGGGGGTTTCACATAATGGATTGTGCATGGCTATTGTGGTAAGCAGACATTTAATACTGGAGGCTGTTGAGAATTTAAAGCATCATTTTTGGAAATAGCCTGCCTGTTTTTGTGTTTAATATGTATTTGAATGAACAACCCACTAACAGAGGTGGACTGTGTTTCTGTACACTTCTAGTCAACACCTATAACGTCATGCCACTCTTTCTGACTGTTCCCTGTTATCATATTGATATCTCATGTCATTTCACCATTTGATTTCCATTTACACAATTCCCAGACCTTTTTAATTGCTTGTTAACCTGCCAACACATAATTATTCTGCTTGTACCGCAATAATGACCTTTGATTACGGTAGTAATGCATTTTGTGTCACTCACTATTCGCTAATGCACATCATGTTGTAATCGGACCAGTTATAGTATAGATCCTGCTCTACGGATATATGATCGATTTGACTCGCCTATCTCTGTGTATATTCCATATTGTGGCCTAAGACAATATTATTTCCAGAGGAAATATTACAAATAATATGTACCAGAATATATAAAAACTAGGTACAAATGTATATGCATACAAAAAGCAAATCTAATCACAGGTAGTCACAGGTAATGATTAGGTAAAATGACTTCCTTTTCAAGCGTGTGGACCTATTTGCATCTCACCTTCACGTGTTCAGACCCGGCAGCCTGATATCTGAGCAATCTTGAAATATAATTAAAGGGAGCTCAATTCACAAATGGCATTTTACAGCAAGCAAGTACCTTACAGGAGATCTTGGGATATTGCATATGAACTCCGCCTTTTAATAATCACATGAGACAATGAACTTCGATTGTATGGACAAATGATCTTTTAAGATTCATCTTTTGTATTGATATTTCTTTGGCAATTTGGTGTTATCTACAGTCAGGATTTGCCTCTCGAGTTATTTTCCTCTCAGTTAACAGGGTTGGCAAGCTTCCACTCTAGTGAACACAACTATTATGGGATTGATTATACACTTTCCTACTGATGCCATGGTGCATCCGGACACACATGGCTGCCCCTAAAACCATTCTAATTTGGATATTATAAACTTTCTTTGTGACAATAAACATGTCATGTCCTGTTAATTATATTGCCATCCCTTTTGCAAATCTGTGAGATTTCCAATTAAGCTACAAAATGTGTTATAGGTGTGTTAGGTGTGTATCATTAGTGGTAAAGCATTGATGAGTGAAACCAGTAAATTATATAAATAAGCAGGGGAAATACTGCCGTGTTTACATCGATGATCTTACAAGCAGGTGCCTCGGGCAGAAATATCACTATAGCTGTCTACCAATAATCATATTTAGCCCATCATGAAGCCACTGCAACATGTTGCAAATCAAGTTGAAACGCTATCCCATGTTGAGTAAACAAATAGACGGTGGATATGAGGGAGATGACAAACACATTCTGTGATCCCACTCTTTGAGTAGAAAAAGCCAAGTAAGTACATGTGGCATTTTCTATCCTGCATCAAAATCTACCCCCAAATACATACATCCACAACACCCCTGTGAAGAACAACATAAATGCTTCATGTTTTGTTTATGCTGCCATGTTGGCCAAGGCTCTGATGCTGTCTGGTATCTCATATATTGGGCACACAAAGCTCTAGCCTGGGTAATATAGCAGAGAATGATGAAGTCATCAAGCACAAGACGCCCATTCTCCATCTTGCTTTTCTGCCCTGTCTCATATTTAGTGGATGGGGAAGGCTGGCGCGGCGGAGAGGCACTGTGACCTTCTGAATACACTTGAGTGTAAATGTGAGTATCTTCCTGTGAGTGATCTCTCAGCTCACCAGGGGGAGGAGGGTTGCCATTCCAAACACACCTGACACCCTGAATTATCTCCCACCCTTTCCCTTGTTAGGGCCATTCAAAATCAGCCATTATGCTGCAACGTATTAGTCAAAGAATGTCCTTTCCAGCGGGTGAATATGTAATTACACCCAACATGATACAGTAGCCCATTTTATTAGTGCCTTATTTTGAGGGCATGGCAAATGAACCATTATTTTTTCCGCTTTGTCCTGATTTGAGGTGCCCTGTAAAGTGTATCTGTCAACAAGATGAAGGATAATCATCCACCCACACTGTGCCTTTCTTCGGGCTGACAAAAATAAGCCGTAATGGTGTGGTCTCACTCCGAAAGGACATCATTACATAAATCTGCTTTGCAGGAGACCATTACACGTTCTAGTCTCCATGACCAAAAGAACAACAACTGGGTCACCATTCCACACACCTGCACAGTTCGCCTGACTACCGTATTATCTTAATTTCCCCCACAATAACACTTTACTTCACAGCCAGCAGGCACGAAGCAAATAATTGGCAGACGGCCTAATCATTAATTAAGCGTGTAGGCTAGTTTAAATAGAGCAACC
>OOFG01060113.1:0-13829 GCA_900323295.1 Molva molva
AGCCTGGTCACAGTGTGTGTGTGTGTGTGTGTGTGTGTGTGTGTGTGTGAGAGAGAGAGAGGGAGAGAGAAAAACACAATGTATGGGTATAGGTGTTGATTGACCCATGGATAACATAGATGGATTGCAGGGAGAGGTGATGCATAAAAGTGAGAAGGGGAGAGTCAGAGAGAGAGAGAGAGAGAGAGAGAGAGAGAGAGAGAGAGAGAGAGAGATAATTAGGGGTTGGTAGATGAAATAAAAGAATGACAATGTTATCAAATTATATTTTTGTTGTTATGTTTAAAGCATAGCAATAGAGCAGATTAATTAATACTTACAAGCCAAAGGCTGAGCTGGTTCTTCTGCATCTGAGTTGGCAGACTGTGACATGTACGCTATTGTATGGACATTGTATTTGGACAATGTATATACATTGTAGTTTCCCAATCTAAACGGTTCGTTGCCTGCAGCTACAATAACTCCAGAACACAAAATAAGAGCAGCAAGCCCATCAACCTAAAGGAGGAAGAATATTCAAAGTTTAATAACAATTTCATTAAGACTGTAATGTTAGTTCTATAACCTGAATAAGCACACATTTTGTCTAAAGCCTGTTGAGTTAACTTTCTAATTTAGCCACAGGGTAATCTGGAAAGAGTAGAGATCAGGCATGAAAAAGCACTGAGCTGCATTAGAATTCCTGGGTGATGTTATTCCTGGGCAGATGGAGGAGAGGATTACAGAGTTCAGTCAGCAGGGTGCAGATACCTTTGTAGCACTTCTTAGCACCTCCTAGGACATTTGTAAATATAGCATCAAACTGTACCCTGTATTTTAATGGTTTAATAGATGGTAGATGGTAGATCTTAAAACTTCAAAAGTAGAACTAATATTCCAGCAAGATCTCATTGTGAGATCCGTTGCATAAGTAAAATCCAATATAGGTCTATGGAGCATTCAACGGTTAATTAGGTCAAAATGAAAACAAAACGATGTATAGGATCAAATCATTTTTTCTTCATCTATTTTGGGGCTATGTAGCGTGAATACCTGACATTGAGCAAATATTAGGTTTCCCCTGACTAAATACACAAACCCTTAATTCAAAATGACAGTCACATAATAACAGTGTAACATAATTTAATTTGATTTCAAACAAAAGATCAGAACAGAAACACTTACTCTTCTGCCATCGGTAGAGTAAAGTTTCAGAACAGGAAACTGCATGACCTGAGAAAGGTAATCCAACAGAGCATCAAATGTCGGTGCTGTTCTTTTCTGAAGCACAACCGTGCGCTTCACGGTGGGGTCCCTATTCTTCACCACCACCAGCCTCTTTGGGGTCCGCACCGAGACCTTTCTGGCGATCTTGTCGGCCCTGTCGTGGCCTTCGTTCCGTCTGGCGTAGCGCCGACGGCCGGTGCTCGGGGGCCTAGTGGTGTTCCACGGTACCTTCCGTCGATGGACCGCGTCCAGGTTGAGAGGTTTGACGCGCCTCCGGTCCGAACACACGTACGACCCGCCGTCGTGCAAATCCTCCAGGCCCCTGACTGAATGGGTGCCGCGGGGGGTGCTGATCGTCCTGACCCCGAAAGGCAGAGGCACTTTTTTGGAGAGGGCGTCCAGAAGGGCATCAAAGGTCTTGAAGGTCCGGCCGTTGATGACCATGCGATGCCCTCCGAACTTGGGGTCCCCGCTCTTGTAGAAGCACACTCGCTTGGAGGCGGAGGGGTCGGGGATGGGCTGTAAGGGTCTGGAGATCAGGGTCTGCACGCTCCCAGAGGACTCCCTCTGGGTGGGGCAATCGAGGAGGGGCACGTGGCTCATGTCTCCCTGGGGAGGAAGCTGTAGAAAAACACAGAAGGGCATAAGGGGTAGTCTAGCGTAAAGCATTGGTCAATATTTAACTATGTATGGGTCAAATAGAAGGTGAACATATGTTAAGATTGTAAGTATGTGTACATTGTGGTTACCTTAATTAAACTCATTGTGTATCATTACTGTAATTATCCTGAGACAAAGCAACAAATAGTACACTTCTTTATTCACCTAAATGACATTTCTGGATTATTTTATTATTATTTTATCGATTATTATGTTCTTCAACCGAGGTGCAGGCTATAGCATGTGCTAGTGGTACAGAGCTGGATCGGCAACATAATAGACCTGACACTCGAGCAGTAGTATAGTGCAATGACTGTTTGAACCCTTAAGTAACTTGTTGCTGTATGTTAATTATTGATATTAGGGATCTGATCAGTGTTTTATTTGTCAGTCAATGAAAACAGAGCTACTTTGCAGTTGGAATTATCATAAATCTATGCTACAGGCCTATAGATCCAGTTAGCATGTTATAGATAGGACCCAATCTTTATTCTGCAAATGAAAAACAAGATGAAGGAATAACACACTTTAAAGGACAATAAATTTGTCTTACCGTAGCTTCCATTTTCCTAGAAATGTAACCATGAAGACTCGAGAACGATTGACTCCGGTACAATCCGTGTGTTGGGAAAAGCTCCTGAGCTGCAAGAGTGGCTATTTTAGGACATGCAACACCATGGCCAATTTGCTTAATCTTTACCAACAGTTAATCAGCATATCAGGATAGAGTACCACCAGAGTGAGGAATAAAAACATTTCTACTCATTTTGATTGACAAATTAACAGAAAATGTCAGTGCTTTCCGCATAAATATTGTCAGACTCAGACTGTCATGCATGTGTTGCATACTTTTGCATATGATTCAAAGGGTTTAACTATTATATGGTAGTTACTATTTATATTCTTGGCATTTTATATTAATCTGTTAAATACAGCAATATGCTACTATTTGTTGTTTTAATTGATAGTTAAGGAATTAAAAAAAAAATGGCTACATTTGAGAGAAGTAAAAAGACTGACCGGGTGATATTAAGAAATGAGTAAAAGGGAGTGAAAGTTGAGTGTCAGATATGAGCAATCTGTGTCTATTGCCTCCTGCTCTACAGATGAAGATTGTTCTCACTGCTTGTATTTTGCCAGGAGCTCCGTAATCAGATTTGAGTAGTCTTGGCCTAATAGGGATTAGGTGAGAGGTCTTGGCGTATCTGCTGACCACATGAGGCACAGCAACACAAGGTTTTAAGAGAGCACTTTTCCCCGCTGCAGGTATTCCGAAATCTTTCTGCCAGATTTCGACAGCGACACACGCTTGATGTAAGGAGGTCATATATTTTGGCATACCTGCGCAAAATTATTTTGTTTTGCTACACTGTATTTGGAAAATTGGAAATTATACAGCCTTCCGTATTGTGTCCACATCTACTTTATACAGTCTGGCCCACACTAAAATGAAGTGTGTACCAAATCAAACAAGGATATGACAACAAGTGTGTTATAACAAATAAAACAATATGTTAGAAATAAAGTGTGTTATAATTTTTCTCATTGTATATGTAAAAACCTATATGTAACCACTTTACTGTGGAGATCAGTAATTCACTTTTTGTGATTGAGCGAAACGTCCAGATAAGATCTTATCAGCACATGTGTTAAGGGTAGTAATGCCTTATGGGGAATGTTACGCTGAGGGATTCAATACGTTAAAATAGGCCTCCAGGTAACATACCAGATGGCCCTACAGACGAGACAATTAATTGATTTGTTGTACTATAGTACTATGTGTAGGCCTATAACTGTGTTTCTGTGTAAGTGTTTGTACGGTATCTTTTTAGGCTTTTTTACGTTGAGATGTAGTTAACATGTTGTTGTTGTTGTTGCTGTTGTTGTTTTTGTATATACTTAGTTATTTATTGTTATAACAACTGCCTCCTTTATGAATTAATTATGCAATATCCCTTCTTCGAACATTTCATATAATAATAATATGCAAGGAATATGATTCAATTAAGCGCTACATTATGATATAGTTTCATGAAATGCAACAGGTCGTTGTCTTTGAACTAAGCCGAGATTGGGTTTGACCTTGCTAAAAAAAATAATAAATAAGTAACAAAACACATGGGGTGGATCATTTTCGCTATGTCAAACCAATCCCAAAATAAATACGCGTCAACAGGAAATAGAGAAACGGACCAGTTCAGTAGAAAGTAAATAAATGACTTCAACGCCATCTGACGACGTATTGAGTGTTGTGTCCACAGAGTGCATCCATCACAACCCTCATCATATGCGGGACTGTGGGAGTTATGTGCTGGGGACGAACTCAATCAGATAATACATATATACACTTCTGCTTTCTTGGTTTATTTAGGTAATGCAGGTTCAAGCCAAACGAACACTATCCGAATCCGAAGGGGGCCGTAGCAGCATACAAAAATACATCCATTTGTCGTGTGTTGATTAACCTTCCCTTGACTTCGTGCATCAACTAGTCAGGTCTGCTACACAACGGTGGGTCGGTGTGCCGTCCACCAAGCTGTCGCCGCTGGCTCGTTTTTTAGTGGCGTGGTCTTTGTCGTTATATTTTCTTCCCATCTTGTTCCAATTTTAAGTTTCCCGAAAAATTCCACCATGGGGAAAAAAGAAGAAGAAGAAATTATTCGGATTGCAAAGAAAATGGATAAAATGGCGCAGAAGAAAAGCGGGGTGAGATGCAGTGTATGAACGCTTACCTGCTTCTCGTTTAGCTGTCCCGGCGGATGTTGTTGTGTTAGCATTGGGGGTTTTGCATTACAAATGTTGCTCCTAAGATTAGTGTTGTGTGTTTATGTATGTGCAATTATTAGTGAAAGGCTTGATGTGTCACAAATGTGTCTCCTATGATTCAGTTTTTATCAAATAAAGAACAATTCTCAGCCGTTTTATGTAACTTGCCGCTCAACTGACTTGTAGCTAGCTAACCCTGTTAAAGTGGCTAGATGGTCACTGAGCCTTATTTAGCTTGTCCACGATTTAGCTGACTAGCCTGGGCTAGTAGAGAGGACAGGCAACACATGCATTCTTATTCATGTCGATTGCATTACTGGTTTTTCTCCATGTATTCGTGCATCAACAAATGCATAACAGGGTTGTAAAGTAAAAGTGTTTAAATATCTAAACTGAGCTTTAGATGTGTAAGTAATCAGTTAGCTATTATAGCTAGCGGTAACTTTGAATGGAACTTTAAAGGTAATCCAGCTTTTTTTAACTTCGTTTAAGTAAATGCATTTACAACATACATTATAATGCTGCTCTTATCTGCGGGTGCTTTTAATATCGAATAAGCAGGTTCTCCCTACTAAATGTCCTTCCACTTCTAGTCTGGAGCGCTGGACCTTCTCAAAGAGCTCCGCAGTGTTCCCATGACTCTGGAACTACTTCAGGTATCTCATGCATCTTATTGACATGACATGTATTTTAGCCTCACATGTGACCGAGCAAGTAATGCATAACTGGGTAACACTGATTTAAATGTTTTGCTCAACATTTTAGTTCAAATATGGATATTCTCTGCCATTATACGCTGCACCAGGCACCATTGTTACCTGTTAATTCATGTTGATGCACCTGGCCACCAACGTCGGGAGTTTTTATATTGAGCATTGAAAAGGACAAGAGATGAACAGACCAGCCATATATAAAGTCTAAGGATGTTGGGCCAGACATTGACACAATCTTTAAGCTTTAACCCTGGATAATACTAACATGCCGACTTTATATGTAAAACACTTGTTTGTTTGTATTATAGTTTTTATTATAGCTCACCTTTCCAATGGGATCATTATGTCACAGAGTAGTGGCAGTGTAATTGAGGTCACATATGGAGCGACTGTGTCTTTGTGCTTAGTGCTTTGTTCTTGTCCACAGTCGACAAGAATCGGAATGTCCGTCAACGCCATCCGCAAGCAAAGCACAGACGACGAGGTGACATCCCTAGCCAAGTCTTTAATCAAATCCTGGAAGAAGCTCTTGGGTAATTGTAGCTTCCCTGATCTTGTTCTTAACATGTTTGTATGAGATTGCAAATGAACAATGATTCAACAACAATTCCCTGTCCTCCGAAGCGACATGTGTGAAGTTGACGTGGAGCACTTGTTATTTTTGACTTACCACAGACGAACCTGGAGGTGGAGACAAATCCTCGGAGGAAAAGAGGAAAGAACAAAACACACCTGTTGTGTCTCCATCGCAGGGCAGCCCAGAGGCCAAAGAAGAAAGGTGAGGAGATATTAAAACTGAACTCATCAGCAGCAATGTTCAGAAAGATAAAGCTGATTTAGTTTTGAATCTTTTTAACAATACCGTTGCTCTTTAGGGTTAGTTGATTAGGTGCCCCTATAAGGTATATCTTAATCCATTCCAGCTCCAGCAGTAACTCCAGCAGCAAGAGCGATCCTGTTGACATGGCATCCAACTCACTCATCTCCACCTTCCCTCGGGCCCCCGGTACCTCTGACTCAGTCAGAATCAAGTGCAGGGCATTGCTGACCAACGCACTACAGACAGGGGGTAAGTCCTATTACTGCGTGTTATAATTGTTAGTAAAACATTCATATTTGCTGTTGTCATTTGTGGCTTCACACGTCACTTCTGCTGGCTGAGTGTGGGAGTAGTTGTTAACCTTTGACCTTTTTGTTTTTCAGAGGACCATATTGCCATTGGCTCTGATTGTGATGAGCTTGGAGCACAGATTGAGGAATATATCCTTTGTAGCAATTGTCAGCTGAATGACAAGTTTTTTTGTTTTTGTTTTAACAATGTAATGTTAAAAAAACATTCATGGATTATGTTTGTTGTTTGTGTGTGGGTACAGCAAACATTACGACAATGACCCATAGAGCTGCGCGACCTTCATTCATACATTTTCTCGACAATGAAAATCGTACCAGGTGTAAATCCCTTGACCGCGTCTGCACGCATCTTCCAAGAGTTCAAGAACACAGACATGAAATACAAGAACCGCGTGCGGAGCCGGATCTCCAACCTGAAAGACGTGAAGAACCCCAACCTGAGGAGGACGGTGCTGTGTGGCAACGTGTCCCCCGAGCGCATGGCCAACATGAGCGCAGAGGTGCGTTAGTGACGTAAGGCTTCCCACCGAAAGCCCCGCAGAGTTTGCTTTTAACGCCTCATGTTTACTCATTGAAACAACCCCCTGGTGAGACCGTCCCGCCCGTTTATCAGCGCCTGCCCTATAATGGAATATTTATTTTGGGGAATCAATTTATAGACACACTGTATTGAACATTCAAACTCCTTTTATTTGAAGTATACAAAAACACATTTCTTGAGTCACTGTTGGAAACCTTTCGTTTTCATTTTCAGGAAATGGCCAGTGACGAGCTGCGAGAGATGAGAAAGAACTTGACCAAAGAGGCTGTGCGGGACCACCAGATGGCCACCACTGGAGGCACTCAGACTGACCTGTTCACCTGTGGCAAGTGCAAGGGGAAGAGATGCACCTACACACAGGTACGGGGATGGCTGTTTCTCCTTCAGATGCAATTGGTTTGTTGACAACGCCTTCCGTTGTCAAGTCTCCATGGACTACTAATGGAATGTTGGATCATTTGTATTAACTAGTTCTAGTGCAATGCATACCGCATTGAAGTGACAGCATATTGGATAGCGTTATGTCTGTGTGCTCTGTAAATAGCCTCAGAGTTTGTTCTCTGGATCAAGAGGAAGATGTTATCACATAGTTTTTATCGCTTCCACAGTGCAAGCTGCATTCATTGATGACGATTGTTTGTTTCAAACTCGGTTGTTTACAGGTCCAGACCCGTAGCGCTGATGAGCCGATGACCACCTTCGTCTTTTGCAACGATTGCGGAAGCAGATGGAAGGTATGTTATTCTAAATGGACCTGCTATAGTACCTGAGGTCTGTAAGTTATTTTAAAGTGGTGGACAAAAGGATCTAAAAACATCATAACAAAAACATAACACTGAGGGATGTATGTACTTCGCACAATGCTGTAGCTTTCAGCTGCACCGTTGCCATAATGAGAGTAGGGTAGTGGGTCACTGGCTTGGCCATTTGAGGGTACAGTAATTGGTCACCCTCTTGGATATGTAGAAAGAAACGTAGAAGAAACTGAAATAACAGGAAATTGCAATGGATATCATGGCATAACCCTTAAAGAGCCATTGAACCCAAAACCAATTTTTTTTTATTTTAAACATGGTAATTTGTCTTATATGATCATAAACATAGTAATCTATGCCATTTTATCACTGTTAGGGAAATAAGTCCCCAATTTAGAGAAAAAAGGGGTAAAATCCTATGTTTTTGCCATTCTCCCCAAAACACTACGTGAACGTTCCACTCCAGATAGCGTTCTTTTCGTGACGTCAGACTACCTTTTCCGAGGTAGTCTGACGTCACGACCAAGGGGCACCGGCGGTGCGGTTTGTGTGGACGTGTGGAGCTCTGTCAGAGCAGCGGTTGACTGCGGTGTCCGCGAGAAAGTTGTGCTTTTCGAACACTTATTGTATACCGCTACGGTGTGTGTGGATGGTGAAGCTCCGTCTGAGCAGTGATGTATTTAATGTCCGCGTCCGAGTGAGGGTTAGGCTTCCCGGACACCTATAGTATAACGCTACGGTGTGTGGCGGATTTCATATACAACATCGCTTATTATAACACTCATAAGTTACACAATGACGGTACTAAAAAAGTATCATAAAGTTGGCGTGGGTTGTAACCATGGGGATAACACGCCCCCCTCTCTCCTAAAACTCTCAGCCCAAAACACATTTTTTTAAATCACATAGTGTTCGAATTCCATCTGAAACAGTGGGCTCACTGACTCTTTAATAAAGTAATTAGAAGTAAATGAAGAAATTCTGTCGAGTGAGGAAACACTTAAAAGCCTTAATGTAGTGGTGGTTTGTTGTCATCACTGGCTACATTTTTATAAAGCGAAAATATACGAAGCTGGTTTGTTGTAGTCATTCATCACAAGAGTGGCCACGGCAAACAGATGGAACAACATTCAGTTGGGCGCCTAGCTCCTTACACTACTAGTACCATCGAGAAGTGAGTGATGCGATCCTGCGAGCACAAGTATGCGACTACAGAGTTGTGACTTATGTCTCATGTGATGAGCAACAGTTTCCTTTGGTTATGTGAAATCAGAAAAATATTCATGTTTGCACTAAAACCAAGTAACCGAAGATGAGGGCCACGGAGTCCTACAATAATTAAAAATTGGATTGTATAGATATCAATCAATTCCTACTTTACTCTGATTTAATATGTTCAGTTAAGGACATATTAAATCCGCTTACATCCGCTTGCATGTGGACCAATGCTTCATAACATAATTGAAGCTCCAACACTTGTGTATTGTATGATGTATTGTTTTAGCTGTGTGTCTTCTTGGCAGTGCCTGTCTACTTTGTTTTTACTTTCTCATTTCCGTCTTTACTTACTTATTTATATTTCCTGTGGAATAGCTGAACCTCGGCTCTAACACGTTATTTTTGTTTGTTTTCTAGTTCTGCTGAATATGCAAGCAAGCTCCTTGGCATTTGGAAGTAGCAAAGAACCTTGACAAGGATTGTGGCTTTCTGCAACAGATCAGAACTTTGTGGTACTTGGTGCATAAATCACCATATACACCACTATTTTTATTTGAATATATTGTTTATACGTGCATTTTATTGTCTAGTCCTCCCCAAAACCCAAACTCCGTTCAACTTGTTTTTAGCTATTTTTCACTGTTAAACTGTACACAGTCAATTTTAGCAGCAACATCTTTTTTATGTAGTTCTAACTTTTTTTTGATGACATCAATTACATTTACTACTGTTTTGCTTTCCCCTCACAAGGATGTTTTATTTAATTGCCCGATAAAAGATTTAATCCATTTGATTAAAAAAAAACATTTCCTAACTCATCTATTATGCTGTTTCAATTCTTAAGTGTGTGCCCGCCCGCTTGTACTCTTTCATGCCTGTATTATTACCTGTGTATTCCTGAATGTTAACATCCATGTTTGCTTATCAATCGGTCTGATGTCATCCGTTTCTTCAGCCAGGTGCAGCTACTTTATGTGGGATTTCCCTCCATGTACTGTCAAACCTTTAGTCATAAGAGGATGCAGATTAACCTGTTTTGTACTATTATGTCTGATATTTCAGGCATGGATGGAACTATGGATATATCCTGTTTTGTACCATCACAATTATAAGGTATTGATTGGTATTCTCATAATGGAAGACGTACATTTATTATTATATCCAAAAGGAATTGTTTCCACTTCCACAAGGTCTTCCAATCTTTACTTAAAATCCTGTACTGAGTATACCAACGTGTATTTCCCCTCCAGAAAGTATAGTGGTTTAATGGATTAATTCAAAATGAACAAAGTCACATTTCTGCCTGCCTTTACTACTCATTTCATTTGAGTGTAAAAGGGGTGGTTTTATTTTGCTCTTTCTCCATCTGGGAGGTGCCCAGTGATTATGATTCATTGGGCATGTGTCAAGTTCAGGCCTCATTTCAGCAACTGCTTAGAGATTTGGATCTTCCCATGGGTTTATTGAAACGCTTGCCACTTGTAAAAAAGCTAGAGGATGCTGTCATCGTTACGATAGGAAATAAGTATTACGGATTTAAACAATGATTTCTTTTGGCCATTGTTCTGCACTTAAAGGTTGAATTATATTGAGTAGTAATGAAATGGCATTTCATAATCCGTAAAATTATTGTGCTTTATTTTATCTTTAAAGAATCCAAATGCCCACAAGTCATTGTTTTCTTGGAGAGTGAACAGGAAAAAAAAAACTAAACCATATACTGTAAACATTCACATTATTATTTTTTTTAAATGTATTCTTCAGTAAATTTACCGCAAAATAACACATTTCATATAGTAAACAGAAGAGATGACATTTATAGGCAGTATCACTCCAAACCATTGGCTTAGATTGCGTTTGAGGTTGATCTACGTGGTGTCCATCAGCTCAAATTGCACATATCAAGTAAAAGTTTCAACTCTAAGACAGTCACCGTGAAGCACATAGGTGGGCAGACAATTTCAGATCAACCTGCCGTTTCCCTTGCCCTTTTGTTTGTCCTTAATAAACAAAGGCGTGTGTTGTCATTAGCCACCACCTTGCTATGTTGCACTACCAAAGTAGACTGATGTATCCATGACTAAGGAATCAACACACAACACATGCAAAAACACTAAAATAAAAATTTGGCCAATGAGAAGGACAGTTCCTTGTTACGGACTTAAGGGTGCTCCAGTAACCATCCATATGGCAATCGTTTGAAGAAAACAAAACAAAAAGAAACTGTTGCCAATGAGAAAGATGTCACAAAATCGAATGTCAAGGCACTTCCTCATGTGAGGATCTTGTCTTTGTGTGACATGTTTGTGAGGCAACCAAAATAATTCAACTAAAACAAGCAAAATGCGTAAGTACTTACCACTTGGCAACTCCAATTTAAGTGGGTAAAAGCGTTTCTAATGAATGTATAAACACAGTTTACATGGTAGCTTTGGTGTCACTGCCGAGCAAGCCTGACCCTTGTCGAAATCCCTCACTGCAACCAACTGCCTGATACAACAGAGAGAAGTGAAATATCTATTATTGTGGACCCTTCACCTTAAGCTTAAGTCTGCACCATTATCATCAAAATTGGCCAGTCATACAACAGTTTATCCCGACCAATTTCCACTATTTGCAAACTGACACTTCAAAATGAATGTACTTGCTGGTATTTCAGTGTTGGCAATTGATAACAACAAAACACAATACTGTACAGATAGAAATACCTCATCCGTGCTAATGTTGAACTATGTTAAATTAGCACTTGCTTTAACCTCTAAAGAAATGCTTTTAAATAAATACATTTGGACGAAACCACTCTTTTGCATTAAAATAGTCTGACATGAGATAAGATTGAAATAACGGAAGCAAATTGCCCCAGGTGGCAGTTAGGAGCTATGATTGACCTGTTGTCACTTTCTGTTACATCACCAACCGACTACTATTCACCCAGAGGTACTCACGTCATACAAATGAACTGGAGTTGCCAAGTCAATAATGTCCCATGTACCAAGGTGTGAGGCTTGCTAACAGAAAACAGGGTGAAAGCACGTTTAACCACACAGCACCCTGCAAAGCTGTTTGCAAGTACAGCTAACGAGTAGCCTTGACTGAGCTTTGATTTTCATACGCAGTAAATAGAACCAGGCATTTCCCCCACAAAATACCCACAATTCCCCCTTTTTTTCTCTATTTACAAACTCATAAATATATATATAGTCTACAGTAGGAATAATCATTTGCCCCGCCGAAACCATCATACAAACAACAACAAACCGTTTTAAAAAACAAAAACAAACATTTTTAAAGCACAAATAAAATAGATTATTTCTATCAACAAGAAAAAAGAAAATGAAAAAGAAGAATGTATTTGTTTTCCTTTGGAGTGTTGTTTTGCTATGTTGATCTGGTAGCAGTACTTCTGTAAGGTCGAGCCCTCGGGAGATTTTGAGACCTGAGTGTCTTCGGCCAGGTGCAGATCGCGACAGCGCTGAGATCCAGGGTCGGTCTCAAGTCCGAGGCCCCCAGTTCACGTGGTCCTACACTGAAGATACAAAGGAAAGAAATATAGATAGGGTCGGGAGTAGTGGTGGTGGTAGTGGTGGTGGTGGTAGGTGTGGTGGAGGTGTGGGGGAAAAGGGGTTTGTGAATCGATTTTGAGAACAGGTCACAGGTCACATGGTCGGCCTAAGATTCGGGGGACTGTTCTGAGAGGGTGTTGAGCAGGTTTCTGTAGGCCGGGGAGTTCATGTAGCGCGGGTACGAGTCTCTTTGCATTAGCGTGTAGATCTGCAGCTGAGCGTCGTCAAACGTGTGGGTGGAGGGCTCCAGCATGTTCCTGTTGATCACCTCGCGCACGCGGGAGTCCAGGCTCACCTGGATGAGGGGGAAATAGAATTAAACACACAGACTCTGAAACACACGTTTCTGACCATATCACGTACTGGATAAGGTGTTTCCTGTCTGCTGCCAAAGGGTTAGATGGCACTCATTTATCAGAAGACACTTTTATCCAAGGGGACTTACAGGATTTAGATTATGTCATTAATGTAATTACAACATAATAATTATAACTTAGTGCTCCTTAATAAAATGTTATTAAGGAGGTGGTAGGGGTTAGGGTATCTCACTTAAGGATTGCCTAGAGGTAGGCTGCAGACATTGTGAGATCGAACCCAGGACCGACCAGGAGTCAAAAAGGTCTACACAATCTCACCACATTCTTCAGAACTAGTTTTTTCCCCTTTTAAATTTGCTATTCTTCAATTAGCCCAATTTGAAATGTAGATCCCACACCTCCTTGGGTGACAGAATAGAGATGTAGTCCTCGTAGATGACGCGAGCCTTCTCCTCGATGGCGGTCTTATTGGTTTCTTTAGTGAACTCCTCGCAGGCCAGCCAGAAAAGCATGTTCTCTTCGCTGAACTCAGTGCGAAGGAATTGCCGGAAGGCAGCCCTCCCCACAGGGCAGCCCATCAGCTTGTCAAAGGACTGCCCCCACGTGTGCACCTCATCCAGCGTTGGCGTTGGACTGCAGACATCACACAGACACAATGGTTCGTGGACGTAATTGGGTTAAAATGGGTACTCTTGCAATCATACGCTATCATCATGTTTTGTTTTGTTTTGGTCCCAACTGACCTTTCTTCGCAGTCTGCAGTCCCTTCCTTGACATCATAGGATGCCTTTCGATTCCGTTCTTCCCGGTCTTCGTTCCTGTGGTGAAACGGTGGTCAAAACGGACATGTAAGGAACAAATGGGATGTCAACTTGAGTATATTACTTTGGGGATTTTGTCAATTGTGTGTATGAGGTGTATGTATGTATATGTGTGTATGTATGTGTCTTGCATGCACC
>OOFG01060114.1:9810-22106 GCA_900323295.1 Molva molva
CCCCGAGGTCAGGAGTTCCACTCAGTGAGATGTACTTTTTTGTGCTACAGAAGAAAGACACTTGGTTAAATAAAATAATTATCCCTTTATAAGGACAGATGGTATTGTGGGTCAATTATATTGTTTTGTATATTGAGTGTGCGTGGTGAAATTTTATTCTTGATATCAACATTTACAATAATAAACCTGAAGCAGAACTGGCGTTTCCAATTTCTGCATGGTTGGTGTTCTCATGTGAACAAATATTCAAGTGGTGCACTGGGAGAGTATCAGGGTTATAATTAGATTCATGAAAAGCAAGGTATGCCATCCTATTGTGTAAAATCAAATAGTATTAAGTAGTAATCAAGAACTAAGGTCATATACAGTAGGTGGTGTTTTTTACAGAGTATTCCAGCCATTTAACCATGTATGCACTTTGGGTGCTGGCTAAAGGGCAAGGAGATACATATGCCATTTGGTTGACATTTATCCAAACCGCCTACCGCCATTAGTGCATTTCTTCCCAAGCACATGCCCTGTGGGAATTTGACCCCTAACCCAGCCAGGAGCCCAATTGGTCTGGTAGACCTCCAAGGGGAGGAGCCCAGTTGGTCTGGTAGACCTCCAAGGGGAGGAGCCCAGTTGGTCTGGAACACCTCCAAGGGGAGGAGCCCAGTTGGTCTGGTAGACCTCCAAGGGGAGGAGCCCAGTTGGTCTGGAGCCCAGTTGGTCTGGAACATCTCCAAGGGGAGGAGCCCAGTTGGTCTGGAGCCCAGTTGGTCTGGAACATCTCCAAGGGGAGGAGCCCAGTTGGTCTGGAGCCCAGTTGGTCTGGAACATCTCCAAGGGGAGGAGCCCAGTTGGTCTGGAGCCCAGTTGGTCTGGAACATCTCCAAGGGGAGGAGCCCAGGAGGCATTCCTACCGCTACTAGGCACCTTGGTTCATCATTACCTTGCCACAACTCACTGAGGAGTTCCTGAACTCCTCAGTGTTTTACTTGCTTAGAATAGCTTGGGTGATGTTCCTATCTAGTATAAAGGCCATTTAACATATTTTAAATGGCCTTCATTCATAAGGTCATTTAACATATTTTGATCTATATGAGAACATGGAAGAAAAGATAACCCATTCGCAAAACAGATCTTTATTAAATGCATGATTATTCAGTTATGTAAGACAGCTTAGTCATGAATAAAGAATGTCAGCTAATTGCATGCCAAAATGCAACATTCAATTAGATTTGAGAATCGGAAAGGGCATCACATATTTCAGATCACAAATTGACATTCATAAAAATGTAATGTTTTTACAAATGCTTTGCCTCATAAATAAGATCATATCCTACCTACATTGCTGAACAATTGGCTTGATGTTACTAATGTAGTGCATAGGTCATAACTGATGTTCTGACACTGACAAATCAAGAGGCTTGTTGACCTCCTTGAAGAAGAAAAGAATTACAAAATAGACAATTAATAGGCTAAACCCATTATTTACAAATTCAATTCTGTTATCAGTTTACTAGTATCAGAAACGGTATCTATAGAGCCATCTGGTGTACAAGTACAAGATTTCAGATTCTACCTAGAAACTACACAATAGGCAAAAATTGTCTAGAATAAGGCAAGTACAGTCCTAAAACAGGACAAAATTTAGGCTGAATGGAATAGACATTGAATTATTATATAAACTGTGTGATAAACATAAGAAAAATTATTATGTGTTCTTGAATTCTTCTAATATTACCCGAGTAACCTTACTAGCAGATGCCTCCTATCTATTGTCCATAATAGCAGAACAGATTTTCTTCATTCCTGAAAATTCATATATTTTATTAACACTGATTTCCAGCTTGGATAATTTTTGCAAAGGAAAGTAAAATGGTGGGTCAAGCGCTACAGAGGAAACAAATTAAGCAAATCAATTTTTTGTAAGAAGTAAAACAGCATAATGATACACTAAATAAATAAACAACAAGAACCCTTCATTAACTGATAATAGTTTAAAATGCTCCTGTCTTTTTAATGTTTATCTGTGTTCTTGTTATGGACCTCACTTTGTTTGCACTGTGTTTTCTGTACCGTGTGGTGAGGAACTCTTCCACCTTTGGTCGGACAAGTCTCTGGATGCTTCTTCAGGCCGCATTGTGGTGCCAAAAGCTGCTGATAACATGAAATTATACCAACTTCTTGGCCTCGAAGAAGCTCTTGAGGTGCTTCATTTGCCAGATGCCGGTGACGATGAGGATGAGCGTCTGGGCGATGGACCACCAGAGGACACGCTGGTTGGTGCTTTCGCTCGTCATGCGGAACCGCTCCTCTCGATACTGTGGACGGTAGAACACAGACAGACAGACAGACAGACAGACAGACAGACAGACTTTGACGCTAAGGAAACAGGAGGATGACAGAAAGATTGCAGATTGGGATTTAAAAAAATGCATTGCACCGAAAAAGGATCTTACGTACCCGCTGATAGTTTTGCTCCTTCTGAATTTGTTCAACTTGATCTAGAAGTTGTCGAACTCTCAGTTGTAATTCAGTGAGTTTGTCTTTAGCTGCAATCTCTGGGTAATTGTTTGTATGTTCGCCAACCTGAATGTCCAAATGCACTCTCTGAAACACAGAAAACAGACTGAAGTTACTATTTCAAGAAGTCCTTGCAATTACATGTTCTTGAAAAATATTGCAAGGAAATGTTACTGTTATCAGAGTGTATGCTGAAAAGAAAATAAACTTGTTTTTGTGATTGATTTGAATAAAATCATCTGCTAAATGGTGTATGCCATGTATGCTCATAGACAAATGACAATGATTTACAACATACAACATCTACAATTTGTAATCACAACGAGTAAAGGATGTTTTGTTTAGGGTACGATGATGATCATATAATTGTAAAGGCTTTGAGGGACCTATAGAGACCATGTGCAAAGAAAATAGGCTTTGACGCTGTGAATATTACCAGTTTTCCACCTGCAAACAGGGCCATTTTGGTTGAGTTAGAGTGCAGACAGATTTGGTGTTCTCCAGGAGTGTGGGATGTGAAGGTGAACCTTCCCTCAGACCCATACTGGCGGGACAGAATAATCTAGAAGAAAATAACACCTTTCTTAATACTTTAATACTTTTCTTGATTTATTTTCTTATAATAAAGTTAAAAAGAATTGTGTTCATGGGCAATGTTTGCTGCTTGCTTCTCACCTTGGTATCCGGATCCTTTATCTCCACATGCATTCCTAGTCCCGGGGTGGCTGGAAGGAAGGAATTGGCTTGCTTGTCCCACAGCTGGGTTCTGTACTTCCCTGACAAATGAAAGAATACACGCATGTGAGACCATATAACGTTGGACTCAAGCAAGTCAATTTCGTTGACTTAAGAGACAAGAGAGGAATTTATAAGTAATATCATACAATTGGTTAAATCTGTACTAGTTGCAGCCTAATTATTACCCAAATTATGAAGTCCAAAACCCTTCTGCAACGAGTACAGATATAACGTTTCAATCAATGTTGCAATCGTGTAGGCTACATTAAAGTGTAATGTGTACATAGTCATGTTTGACTTACAACGCAAAACGAAAATCCATGCCATTGCACCTGTACGACATGATGTGTGATATGGGCGGTACAAAATGGATCACTAGGCAGGCCTATCTATTGATGGAACCTGCTAATTCTTAGCTAGCTGGTAGTGTAAGCAAACAACACAAATCATTTACCAATGACCATAGTCTCATCGGGAATTTCTTCAATGAAGCATTTCTTCTCTGTTTCTCCTATGTGGAAATAGAGAGCATATCCAGGAAATATCCAAGAGAAGGTTAGGATAATTCCGACAGCAGGGACAGAGAGCATCATGTAGCCTTCCCTTGTCACATCAGCATTGGAGGATGTGCCGCTGCAATACCATGACGTCACCGCTTCCCTGCGGAAGGAGGAAGGGGAATTCCTGAAGCTAACAACAACTTCGACTTTATTCTGACAGCTGACCTTATTAAGCCCAGAAACTCAGCAGTATATTAAAACAACAGGCATGCTTAACGATAAATATATAAGTCGTTAATACTCGCGATGTCTCTTCAGTTGACGAGTTACGTTATTTCAAACGCTAGAGCAGCCAAAAACTGAGTTGTCAAGTTATCCTGCTAGCTAGGTAGCCTACTAAGTAACTATTGCGATAAACACCGAGCTAACATTTGCTACCTGGCTAACGTTTGCGCCAGATAAATAGGTAATTTATTCAACGGCGGGTTTTTTGGTGAGTGCAATCTTGTCTTGGGTTAGTCTGCTGATAAAAAAGGTAAGCATTTAATGTTAATGAAAGCCTAGCATTTGTAAACAATGTTTTCTACTGACCATTTAACGTCGTGTGACGTATCACATCGTCGATTGATTTTCATTATTTTCTAATCAACAGTCAATTTGATAGAATTGTAGCAATTAGAGCCGATCACCTTCGGTGTTTATTCAGGGTTCTATTGATGTCTTATTTGAGCTAGTCTTCCTCGTGGTATTTGAAGGTGACGTAATGCTCTTATATTACTCTGTTGTATTTGTTTATGTTCTACAAACGGTGTTTTGCTTTGTGGTGGCTTATTAAAAGTAGGGTTAGTAGGGTCGCTTTAGCGAATTCAACGTTAGGAAAAAATGTTGTACTTCAGCCTGTAATTTGATAGTAGAAAATTGAAAATGAAAGTAACTGCTTTCACACATGTTGGTGGATGGTCAGGTTACACTAAGACTGTGTGTGTGTGTGTGTGTGTGTGTGTGTGTGTGTGTGTGTGTGTGTGTGTAAGGAATGGTGCAGCCCCAACCAGACGGTTCCATGCACTGGGACATGGCAGGCGATGAGAGCAGTGGTGGCCTTCGGGTTCCACCAGAGCTGGCCTCTAATGAAGTAGTGACCAGGTTGCTGGGAGACAACCAGCAACTAAGAGGTACACAACTCTTTGTAGTTGGTTTGAATACTACTAAATGCCAAACTTTCTCTCCAAATGCCATTGTTCTGACCGGTCAAACTTCCTCTTCCTCCCTGACCCCCATTTCCCTAGTTTCTTATTGATGTCTCATCCTTATACTCCCCTTGTTCTCCTGCTGCCTCATGGTCTCCCGCCCTCCAGAGGCTCTCCGCTGCAGTAACCTCGCCCTGCGGCAGCGCTGCGAGGAGATGGAGGGCTGGCAGCGGAAGACACGGGAGGAGAGGGAATTCCTTAGCTGCCGCTTCCAGGAGGCAAGGGCTCTGGTAGAGAGGCTGGCCCAGGAGAACCACTCCCTGCACGGGCTGGTGAACGGACACAGCTCCTCTAACCAGGGCTCCAGCTGCTGCCAGACCGAAGAGCAGGCTGGACACCCTGCGAGGAACGGACCCCTGGAGGGACCGCAGGTTGGTTTGATTTTCATGTGCATTCCCGTCCAGCCCTCCACTGTTATTTAGGTTGAGGGATGGCAGGTTTTGGGCTATACAAAGGGAAAGGTATACAACACAAATTAATGGTTTGAAAACATTGAGGTATACCAGTAAGTTTTTACAATGCTACAATTATAGATGTTTTTGATTGTAGCATTGTTAAAGATAATTTTTGCTCAATTACAATCTCTTAAAATATATAGGATGTATATAACATTGATTTTAGTATTAGCTATTGAATTCCATTGTATACCTTTTGAGAAGATAATATTTGAAGAAGAAATATATTCAACATTACCATTGCTGTGACTATGATCTAGGTGTAAAAACACGGCACTATAATAGGAAAACAAATCATGATGAATGAAAAAGGTAAGCCCTGTTTCAATAATCTGGTTTTAAATCCTAACCTAATATGCATATAGCACCAGGTCCACAACAAACAGATGTTACTCCATGCTTTTTTCTCTTGTCAAAATCAGCCAGACCTTCATTAATGTCTATTGTGTGCCCAAGACTTTAGATCAGCGAGATAGGAAACCAGCAGAGGAGGTTAATCAGAACACACAGACCATGCCACCACGCAGCCTGGTAAGACTTGTCCACTTATTGCCTTTGAGAAACACAGCTAAACAGAGCTAGAAGTGAATGTCTGCTCTAGTGAATTAGGGGAAGTGACGAAAGTGAGCCCTGTGTTTGTTTTGATGCATTCATTTTTCACGTGACGGGTGTGTTTGTGTGTCTAGGATGACGCAAGTATGCATAGCTCCATGAGTAGTGGCCTCCGCACTTCCCCAGCCTTTTTTACAGAGGCTGGGGAGGAGATGTGGTCTGTGGAAAATGGCCAGGTGAGCCCTCCTATAGTGCTGTATGCACTTTGTACCAATCGGTTGGTGCGTTGGCTCCACGCTACTGGTTCTTTGCCCCTTCCGACTCACGGCTGATTTTTCACTGCACCACCTCCTCAGCTGTCCTTGCTGTTTTAGATGAATAAAATACTTTCTTTGAACCATTCTATCCATGATTTGAACCATTCCTCTTTGTTTGAATCATTGATATGTATTCTCTTTTCTGACCATGTTTCAATCAACATCTGCGTTTCTACTTTTCGGTTTTAGACTTCTCTTTATAAATAACTCCTCACTCTGACTGAGTGGGGAGTTGCTTAGAGACAACAACCAAAATGGTTGCGGTATGGTGTTAGCCCATGTCCACAGTAATACAGAGCCATCTGAAATTGCAATTTTCATGTTTTCTAAAATTAATAATTTACCATTGTAAACACAGGTTTTCAAAAACCTAAAATATAGCGTATGTACATTTCCGGTCTATTTTGCTATCCATTGTTAGGATCTGACATGAGCTTTTCCCCACCAACATAACACTGTGCTTGGGCAGCATTTCCACATTACATTTACCTATCCGTATTAGGCAGGACATGGCCTGAGTGCAGGCTTTGTTTCCGCTGTGTCAGCCTACAGCTCCAACAGATCCAACATATTTGTTCTCCACAGAACGCTGAAGGAGGAAACGAGTTCCTGAACCTGCTGAAGTGCCACAAAGAGCAGTTGGAAAGCAGGATGAGGGAGCTGAGGAGGAAGAATGAAGAGCTGGAGAGAGAGAAAGAAGCGTCAGAAAAAGACAGGGATCAGCTGAGGGCCAAACTGGCTCAGGCACAGGTATTTCAGGCCCCATATGGGACGGACTGTATGTATAGCCAAGGTCTAGATACATCCATTTATTGAAGTATTATTATATTTAATATTATTAATATTAAATATTATATTATATTATTATATTATATATTATATTCATAATATTGAAGTCTGTCAGTCAAAATATCCGGACTGCTTTGCTGAATGAAAGTAATGATTGGTTTATTCATCAAACATGGTTTCATGATTAATAAACATTTGCTGCTTATAACTTCAGAATGTAACTATTTAGTTGCTTTTCTCTTTCACTTTGTACAATATTTTTCTTGCCAACATTACCAGTGAAAATAATCACAACAAAGGTCTACATGCATCTTCAATGGAGCTTTGCTTATAATGCAGATCTAAAACATGAGTGTACAGTGAGTCGTTAATCAACAGGCCCTGCTTCTTTGTAGACGGGCTGTGTTACTGAGGAGGCATCCCACCACCGCTCAGAAGCTCAGCATTCTTCTGACAGGTAGGACCTCATGGCTTCTTGATCGCTACCATGGGACTGTGTTGGACTAACTGCACTAAAACTATCTGTGTGTCTGTCTTTCGCTGTTGGTTTACACTAGCCGCCATTGCAAAGATTGCTCCCTGCTGATGTATGTTTTTTTAAATATATAGATGGATATGTTTTATTTATAAAGTTCATGACTATTAGGCAGTGGAAGCGGTGACTTTTGACGTGAGTTATGCTGCTGCCCTAGTGATCAGGCAGACCAAATATCGGCTATAGCACTAAGATACATTAATTAACGGTGACAATATGCCGCACACACTCACCCACCCCGTGACAACAACCCTCTCACGAGGAGGGAGTGTGTTTCTTAGTGTATCCACCAGGGGGCAGCGCTGCCTGGCACGTGGTTCATCTGTTTTCCCACCACATAGTCAGCACTTTGGGCCCCTCCCCAATTATATTTTATAAAGTAGAAACCTAATATAGGAGAGTGAATAACCAATGGAAGAAGTTAAGAGTAAAACAATACAAAGGAAATTATGCCAATTAAATGAAACATGCATGCAGACATGTATGACCTCTGTATACCTAAATACTAAAGACTTGACTTGTGAGATGTTTCTTCCCTCTACTTGCTGTCTCCTCTTCTCAGCTCTAGCTTGGCTAAACTCACAGAGCAGCTCCAGGCCACACAGGGCAGGTGAGCCCACGGCTCTCTGTGGCTTCCTGTCTTTTGGTGTCTATGCCTTTCCTCCGTTTGCTTTCATACTACCTATATGTTGATTCCAGCACTACCTGCATGTTTATTTTAACGTGATGTACATTTTGTTCTCTTTTTTTTCTTTCATTTTGCTGTTGGTTGTTGTTGTTATGTGTGCACCGAGTGCTTATTATTTATTTATTTCTACATGGGGCAGGGTCTCATCAGTGGTTCATTGGTTTTTAAAATAATGGCTTCCAATGAGGAAACAGTGATGAGTGCGTGTTTAAACCTTGTTCAGAGACATGTTCATCATGTAATAATACTGAATCCTTGTGGATGTGGTGTTCTCAAATGGTACTGTTATTCTAGAACTTATAGTTTGCTATGTTGTTTTTATTGTGGTGTCTCTGCACCTGAAACAGAATACAATTCTCTCCACAGAGAATGCCCTCCAGAATTTATGTTGGGGCCCATTTCCACAAAGCATCTTTTTCTGAGTTCCTGTTTCCTTTTTCAATTATTTCTAATGGGGAGAGACCACATGCAGCCACATAAAGACCCAGGAGGAAAAAGTACTGCACAGAGTGTCTTTTCAGAGCATTTCGTCTTCTTTGTGAGGCCGCTCCGTGCACCTCAGGCTAAACATTACCAGTGTCTGTCCAGTGTCTGTCCAGTGTCTGACCAACCAAAAAAGTCTGTCAGCCAGTGTTCAGAATAACGGTAGTTTGGTCATTGATACAAACATTGCTGTCATATACACAAAAACCCATGCACAGCCTAACCTTAACCCTTTTTCAGCGCACAAGCGCTTCATCCGAGCACCATACCAGTGCATTTCTTCCACAAAAAGATGCTACGTGGACACAGGCCCTTATAAAGGTCATTGAAGAGGTCATTTTCCACATTCCAATTCCAGTGATGGAATTGTCCGAAGATGGTCATTGGATTTTGCCATTTATTCTATATACATTCTATATACTATAGACACTTTATTACAACAATGTCCTCTTCACCAGTGACATTGTTTTCAAGTGAAATGGCTCTCAGTCCACTTGGCACATCAAAACAGGTCTCTTTCTCTAAAGTTCACATTATTCAGGCCTCTCATCCAGGAAGCTATATTTCTGCCTTTGTGTTTTGTGTTGTCATAGTTGACTATGAGCTGTGAGCCTGTGGTGTCTCGTGCAGGTAGCTGTAGTGATAGCCTGTCTCGTGCAGGTAGCTGTAGTGATAGCCTGTCTCGTGCAGGTAGCTGTAGTGATAGCCTGTGGTGTCTCGTGCAGGTAGCTGTAGTGATAGCCTGTGGTGTCTCGTGCAGGTAGCTGTAGTGATAGCCTGTGGTGTCTCGTGCAGGTAGCTGTAGTGATAGCCTGTGGTGTCTCGTGCAGGTAGCTGTAGTGATAGCCTGTGGTGTCTCGTGCAGGTAGCTGTAGTGATAGCCTGTCTCGTGCAGGTAGCTGTAGTGATAACCTGTGGTGTCTCGTGCAGGTAGCTGTAGTGATAGCCTGTCTCGTGCAGGTAGCTGTAGTGATAACCTGTGGTGTCTCGTGCAGGTAGCTGTAGTGATAACCTGTGGTGTCTCGTGCAGGTAGCTGTAGTGATAACCTGTGGTGTCTCGTGCAGGTAGCTGTAGTGATAGCCTGTGGTGTCTCGTGCAGGTAGCTGTAGTGATAGCCTGTGGTGTCTCGTGCAGGTATCGGGAGCTGAAGGAGAAACTGGACTCCCTCCAGAAGAGCTCCGCTCAGCGGGACCGAACTGAAGTCCTCCTGGAACAGAAGGAGAAAGACTGTGCCCAGGTGTGTGTGTGTGTGTGCAGGACTGCGCTCCTCCTTCACATTTGAATGGCAATGGCGGCTGTATGCTCTACATCGGCTGCTTTGCAAACCACAGTGGTGATAAAATGCTCGCTTACGGGTGACGTCTACTCTGGGGGATTGGTTTTAACACAGCTCTGTCATTTCTGTCCAGGAAGGTACCAAAAAGTCACACAGTGGGTGGAGCCCTTTAAACAGTCAACTACATTGGTACAAGTCATGCTACACAGTTGTGAAACACACAAGAGGGACTACTGCAACCCCAAATTATTATGTGATTAGCTGTGCTGCCAGATTGGCCATTTATACTGTTTACAAAGAACTTTGAAGAACAGTACCTCATGTGTTGCTTTATATGCCGTGTTTTGATAAACCTAAGTAGAGATGTTTGTTCTAATGTAGGGATTGCCATTTGAGTCAATATTAAATAAATAAATAGATAAATATGGCTATGGAATAAATAAATGAGGCAATAAATATATAAATATATAAATAAGACAATATATTAAAATAAATAAATATGTTTTTATATTAAAAATTACTTTTTTCAAAAGGACTACTTTTTTATTCAGGGGACTTTTATTTCATAATGCCACATTTATTTATTTAATGCTACATTTCCATCTGGTATATTAAAATGAGTTGGGCGTGGTTGTCTCAGACCAAAGCATCTGTGATTTCTCGGGTTGATAAACCGGACAACACAAAGGTAGCGAGCATATCGCTCAATCAGTCTCAAGCAATTTAAGACTTCGTCATCCATCTCCATATCTTGAAGAGCACTTATCTGCCCGAGAAGGTATTTCTAAAAAGTCTTCAATACAGGGCAGAATAGCATCCACTGATAAACCATGTTGATCAGTTTGATGTGCTAAGAGTAGCATGTCTTCTATAATGTCCACCGTGTGAGGCCCTGTGTAAATAGTGTCCTTCCATCCACCAGAGATTTTGCGGCTTCTTGTTTTTGCTTTTGCTTTCATTTGAATTTACCAGATGGAAATGTGGTATTATGAAATAAATGTGGCATTAAATACATAAATGTGGCATTATCAAATAAATGTGGCATTGAATAAATGTGGCATTATCAAATAAATGTGGCATTAAATAGATAAAGGTGGCAAGATGAAATAAAAGTTCCCTGAAATATATAACAATAGTCCTTTAAAAATAAAAAATAAAATAAAAAAATTCAATATATTGATTCATTTATATATTTATTTATACATTTATTGCCTCTTTATTTGTTTCATAGCCATATTTATTTATTTATTGAATATTTACTCAAATGGCATTCCATACTAATGTACTGTAATTGAATGTACAAAGACATTCTACAGGTTAATCAGACTCCGGGTCTTAGTGAGAACACCAATTCACAACTTCTTTTTTTTAAAGCTGGTCAAGGACTGCGAGGCTCTGAAAGCTCAAGCTACATCACTGTTGGGGGAGCTGAATGAGAGGCAGAGTGCCCTTGAAAAGAGCGAGAACGACCGCAAGATATTAAATGAAAAGTAAGTTGGATTTATGTCCATACAACCATTTAGCTAATTCACCTTATTTACTGTGTGTGTGTGCATACATTTGTGTGAGCATGCTTGTGTTTTCTGTCCATGGGCTTCAGGTGTATGCTTTGTTCTATCGATTTAAATGAGTTTCTGTACGTTACTTCGGTCTGTATGCGCATACATAGACAGTAGGAACATGAATGGGTTAGGGTTATGTGTGTGTCCTTTGTCGTATCCGTCTAACCATTCATTCATTCATTATTAGACTTCCCAATGAGTACAAAATATTTGTTAAGATGTTTTGACAAGCATATACTGTCAAAGACAGGTGATTAGTCCATTGATAACCCCTGCAACTAACTCACATGTCTTCTAATTGGGTCCCAAGAGCCCCCCTGTCTGTCCCTCACAGACAGAGCCCCCCTCCTGTCTGTCCCTCACAGACAGAGCCCCCCTCCTGTCTGTCCCTCACAGACAGAGCCCCCCTCCTGTCTGTCCCTCACAGACAGAGCCCCTGCCTCCTGTCTGTCCCTCACAGACAGAGCCCCTGCACCTCCACAATGACAAGGATATTGTATACCCAAAGAACATCACTAGGGTGTGTCACTCACTTAATCATTCATAATCTTAAAAAACAAATTCTTTAACTTTAAGTTCAACAACCAGTACGAGCACACATCAATGCACATGGAAATCAAGTTATGTTTGGTTGAAGCAAGG
>OOFG01060115.1:0-14607 GCA_900323295.1 Molva molva
TAGGAATATCTTCTGTTATTATTCCTAGTTGAGCTATATACTACCCATGGTGCTGGTTTGGAAACCTTTGTCTTAGAAACCCCACTTTACTGTATTGTGTAAAGCACTGTTTTCCAAGTAGCTGTTGCTATTCCTTGACTCCCTCTACCAGAACCTCATCTTCAGATATCTGCAAAATGTAAGTATGGTATAATCTCCACTCTCAGGGTATTCTGTAGTGTTTTTCAATATGGCCTATGAAATTAACTCTTCTCCTAATTCTATAGCGTTCACGGATCCAGGTGTGGCTGTATGAACAGGTGAACATGCGGATAGAAGGCTGCATTATTGTAAGTGATTTTTAGTTTTCCATTAGATTCATACTTCGTGTAAATTATTAAATCAACATGTTCATTTACTAAATCACTGGTTATCAAGCTCTGAAACTGAAATATTAGGAAATAGTTCCACCAATAGTATACACCATTAAAAGTGGCAGAGTGACTAGCTCGCCCACCTAATCCAATTTTCTGAAATATATAATTACAAATAAATGTCTCTTATAGTCTTTGAAGGCCTACAAAAGTGTTGCAATGTATTAGTAGTATGAGCCACTCATGTCTTGATATATGCTTTTGATGAGAGCTGCGGATGTTAATAGCTGTGTGTAAACCTTCGGGGGTCAAGTCTAGGGCTGACGTCAACCAAAGAAAATCTTGGAAATAAGACCAACTCTATGACCAATTGATTGGTAGATAAAAATAAAAAAGTGCTTTATCTCTAAATTAACTTAATCGACCACAGTGCACTCTACCTGCTAGCATAAATATCACGTCAGTGCTGTTCGGAGAAAGTCAGTGGGTTTCAGATCCACTCATGGTCCGAGTCCAGATCTGTTACGGCAGAGCTTCAATAGGCTTTCCCACAGCACGTCAACCAGACGAGCCAAGGTGCGCCACGTCACATAGTAGCTAGACAACACACGTCGGAGGTTCGATTTTAGGATTTATTCTGTGTTTAATATAATGGGTCCCAATGGATGCCGTGCAATTCATGCGGAGGTGCCGATTCTGATATGTTCACATTCAAGCCTACTGAGCGCACAAACGTTGACAGAGCATCGCAGACATGAAAAAAAAAAAACGTATGCCTAACATTTTTAGATGATATGATATATGATATGATATGCCTGCATACTTTTTTGCTTCTTTTTTCATAAAGAAGTCGCCACACCGACGTCTTCTGTGACATATTGTCATTAGTTTGGAGAAGAGTAAATGTTAGTTACGCCTACCAGTCCTCCTTAGGTTGGGCGAGTACAAAGTTGTGAAAACTGGTGTTTTGACCTCCTATTTTATGAGTCTTAGTCTACTAAACCATACGATTATTAAAACAGAAACCACGGAGCCTTGAATATTATTTATTTCCAACACAATATAGCCTATCACTCAAAAATGTAATTCAATAGTCTGCATTTGTCCCTCCCGCCCGGGAAAATAATGGATTAAGAAGCGCTTTTTTCCTAATGAAAGGAACACCAGCGATTGTCTGACCAATGATAATTTGGTCGAAGTGCATATCGACCAACAGACCAGACCTTGAAAGCCCTAGTAAAGTATATTTTGCGCTCCCCATTCTGTTTATTTGAATATATAGAAGTACAGCATTTGGAATATTATGGTTTATTGGCATGAATTGACACCTGCCATAAACGATGTGTAGAGCAATGAATACATTATCCTTAGCTCAGAATGTTCACCAAACACCCTGACCATTAAAGCTTATCAGGAAGCAAATTTCTTGGAACTGTATTCTTCAAACTGTCTCCAATTTTAAGACATTCACTGACCTGGGCTCTTATTTTTCTCAACCCTTCATAAATTACAGGGCTTTGATGAGTACATGAACCTGGTTCTCGATGACGCTGAGGAAGTCCACATGAAGACAAAGAACAGAAAGCCCCTTGGTAAGAGGATTGTGGATCTAAGGTGGTTTTCAAATTAGGTCTGTTTACCAGTCAGTGTGGATTCACTTGGGTTCCCTTCCCAATAACTGCCATCACGAGAAGCATCCGGCATCTATTACATTATCTATAGACATGGAGAACCCAATAAGTTGAAATTTGTGCTATCTATTTTTATTTGGTACCAAAATGCAGGGCGGAACCCACTAATGACTAGATTTCAGTAAAGTACTCCTAACGAGCGAGTAATCTAAATTACACATTTTCATAAAAAAAAAATGCTGGCTCCTTTTAGGATCTTTGGAATCTCTGGTACACCCAAGCTATGTCGTATCCAAGGCGGAGTCTGCCGCTGAAGTGACATTGCATGCAGAAATTACGGGAAGTTGAAATTAGCCAATTAGTAGCATTGATTTTGTAAGTGTTATTGAAGGAAAACATTGGTTTTAAAAACTAAATCAATGACGTTGAGTAATTTTGACAGCAATGCACAACAGTGAAGGGCACTAGCGCCTGTGTTAGGGGTGGGGGATAAATCGAATCCTGGGAGTATCGGGATTCTTTCTCTCTCGCTCTCAGAGAGAGAGAGAGAGAGAGAGAGAGAGAGAAACGTCAATATAATAGTGGAAACATCATTGTACCATCCTACAAATCAACTCACGCCGTGAGTTGATTTGTCAACTATGTTCTGTTCAGCCACTTTCATATAGAGAAAACAGACCTGTAGAACCAGAACCTCAGCATTAAACACCAAACATCGTAACCTTTCATCGCAATTTTTACAGAATTACCAATTCCTGTCCCTACTGTGTTTTTTTTCTCGTGATGTGCCACTGAAAAGGCTAAACTGTGTTATTGCGTTGTCCTGTAAAAATGGCAATTGCCGGATGAGTTTGTTTTAATTCCTGAAGTGCGGACCTTGATGCAGACTGCATTCTCACCAATGCAAAAATGAGACCGCCTCAGTCCCGGTGGGCCCTGGGGTGGTACTGTAAGCTGCACTAGGGTTCAAAATAGCTTTCACGTCACAAATCTTTCATATGAAACCGTACTTTAATTCAGACTAAATTGTGAGTGTGAAAGTCCCCTAACTGATACCTGTTAACCAAACTTGCAATACAAACTCATTATCTGTTTGTCTACCTACTGGCACTTGTTAATCATGGTTCAGGATGTGATGTCGCCGAGTTACCTGCAGTATCAATTAACCTTGATATTCATAAATATTGTTTTTGAAATTGTGGCATAAATGGGCACCAACAAATTGAATGTCTGTTTGCCCTTAGTTAAATGTTTATTTATCCACATCACTCTACAGTCAACAGATTATTTGCAACAATATACAGCATTTGTGTGGTTATTGGTAATTTGATCAATTTATCGTCATTACTTCATTTTAGTTAGTATTTAAGAACGGCTTACTGAGCGATGCAAATATAAATACATTTTTTTCAAATGAGAAATGGATTTGAATGGAGAAAAAAAAAAGGAAATTGTATCTATCTGCTTTTAAATCTATTAAAACTCTCGTGGTTTTTGTCTTTCCATTTTGTTCCTCTAGGCAGGGTCATGTTGAAAGGAGACAACATCACCTTACTTCAAAGTGTGGCCACCTAACTTGATGGAAAACTTCCAGAATGGACATGTCTACAACTAATTTTTCTACAATAACCTTTTTCCGTGTTTTTGTTTTTGGAACTGGTGTCAAACCATAATTATGTTGTGACATTATTAGTGTAATGGTTTGTTTCATAGCCATATGGCTTCTGTCCAAAAATAAAGTTTTTGTTTATGCCTTTTGAGCTGGCGTCAGTATTTCAATGGTGTTTTTTCAAGCATAAATATTGCCATATTCTTTTGTTTCTATCGCCAACCTGTGGCAGACACTGGCGCCGCATTGTCTTTAGTAGGTCAAAATCCAAAGCAGAGAACCAAGTAGGCTTGATGAAACGCAGTCAAATGTTTTGATGAAGGAAAACCTATTTTGAATTTTATTCCTTGCTTTATATAACAAACTACAAGAACATGTTGTGGGGTACTTAAATTGGCGCACCGTTTCATTCATGTGCCGTTCACCATTCTGTGTTAAAAACGTATGTCAGAATTTATCTTGCATTGAAAATTAAGGTGAGGGGTGGCTGTTATTGTATTTTGAAATTAACTTGATTTGCGATTCAATACTATCCCCGAAAACTGTTGACTGATGCATACATTGATTCAGCATTCACGGCCATGTTACGCACTACGCAATGTCCCTGTTCCTCTGAGTGGGAAGCCCCTAGCGCGACCTGCCAACGCCCGGCCAAGAGAGACTCGGAGGATACGGTAAGGGTAAAACCTGTTTATGTTTGCTTGTCTGGATTGACTTATTAGATATTTCGATTATTCAATGGGCTAAGTTATGTCTAAAGATGGCTTGTCTCACATTCTGGTTGTACAGGTTTGGTTTGGTTATTTATTAATCTAATTCAGCAACCGCATCCGCTAACATTAGCTTGCAGTTAGCAATCAAATCACCTAGCTAATGCTAAATATGACTAGTCGACCCCACAGACGTAGGAAACTGACCAGACCGGTCATTAAATACATGTTATTGTAACGTTCCTGCTTAAGATTTTCAATTAACGACATAGTGAATTTAATACAAATATCCGTAAACTGTGGCGTCAGCAGACTGCTCGTTTAAAACGTAGGAAGGTGGATTAATATAAAACAGGCAAACGTAGCGTTAACCCTTTTGCCATCAATACTAAGGCCGCTCAACCAGAGGTCTATGTTAATGTCACTGTCGTAGCGTACAAGATGCAACTAAATGACAAGTTAGATGTTAAGAGTAAATTCTTGGCAATTCAGATAATAGTTACTTGAATTGCCATTTCATTTTAGCATTTTGGCTATCTATGAGGTGTGATGTTGCAGTACGAGTTTATCCGATTTTAAACTCCCACCAAGAGAGCAATATAGGCTTTGGTACTCAGTCTTAATGTTAATCTACTTTCTAAATGGATGGGTATGGGAAGCTACTAAAACCGGCAACGTTTTGCCCAGCCGATATTAGTAACGTTAGACGTAGGCCTATATCACATATGTGCATTTATCAATCAAGTGTCACTGTTTATCACTGTACATGTTATCTCTGTATTTAGTTTGGGTTCCATGCGGAGTTAATGCAGTAACGTTAGTCATATTTGTCTTTGTTACATTACATTTAATATGGGGCACTTAATCCTATATGTTAAATTACAATTGGTGCTATCGTGCAAACATAACATGTCATCTGATACATCTGGATATCATCCTGTTTTTGCTGTGCTAAAGCCACACCAATTTAAAGTGAGTGCTGGCTGGTCTAAGAACTCTTGACCTGCTTGTGGCTTGAGTCATTATTACAGAACGCAATCAGACTGTTACTCGACTATTCTTACATTTACTCTGCTATTTATGATCGATTTTTAAAGTGATATTCGTTGATCACTGTCTTTGAAATGGCAATTCAACATGTCTTTGGGGGCAGAAACATGCATGTTATTTATATTGAATGTTTCCATGTGCTATGTACATTTAGTGTCAGAAAACCATGTCTGATGTACAGCATACATGAGGATGCATTCTAATAGTAGTCTATGCAGTGCTAGTCACTGAATTAATTTGTTCTTACTAATTGCTTACAATGATGGGCTTTGATTTTGCGTCTTATGTTCCCAAATCACAAATTGCTTATTTTGTCCTTGATTGTTTTCTTTACCAGATCTTGGATGAGTAGTAAGGATTGTACAACATAGCTATGCAGACCATCAAGTGTGTTGTAGTCGGGGACGGAGCAGTTGGTAAAACATGTCTGCTCATTTCTTACACCACAAACAAGTTCCCCTCTGAATATGTACCAACGGTAAGTGTATATACATCAAACATTACATATTTAACAGACCACTTCCAATTTCCCCAACATTGGTTGATGATAGGGCTGTTGGAATGAATTTCGGGAGTCGATTATAAATCTTATATTAAAAAAAAAAGTATACTATTCGGATGTGTATTTCTATATATTTTTTATAAATGTGTTGGCTAACGTAAGCGAATCTCGTCCTTTTCGCCTTGGCCCACCCTCGTGAATACAAAATGCTTTTGTCACGTCACAGCTGTTTTCACGCACGTTAATCAGCCGCGATGCGAATATGCGGCATATTCCTATAATCATCGTGCCGGTGAAAAGACAGACAAATGGAATAAGCTTATGCTCAGCCCTTTCTCCAAAATATCCTATGTATTTAGAGGATTCAATTATACTTGAGTTTTACTTTTGTGTAAAATATTGTACTGAATGGCTGTTCGCGGATGAGGGGGATTATGATATGATAAGTGGGTGTGCATTCTTTAATACATCCATGTCTTGGAGACATTAGTTTTTGAGATTGTTTCCCTGTTCAATAACTAAAATAGGCTATCACTCTTTTGTAGAAAGTTGGTATCCAAAATTAAACTGCTGCAAACCTTTATTCACGTACCAAGGTGCAATTACATTCGCAATTACAACATTCGCTTGTAGCAACGACTGCTGTAGAGATTAATGATCAATACATATAGCAAATAGCGATAATTATAGTTCTATGAATGTAGTTTACCACTATGGATGCTATGACATAGTAGATGCTATCTACTATGACAAAGATAACCGAATGTGATTGGTTAAACAGATTTATTCGCTGGCTAGAGCCGTAAAAAATCGACCTTGGCGCAAATAACATGAATGTCACTTTTAGCAAAACGGAAATCGCGTTGTATGTGTACAGTCCCATTCAACTCAATAATTTGTTATTTTGTTGTGTGAAAAAATCACAACGAACCATCGCGTTCAATGTAAAAGGACCTTACAACGTGAGTCATTAGTCAGTGCACTCCATCACCACGGACAACGTGGCTCATTATATTGACGCCGTCGAGAGGCGACGTTAATATATCATTTTATGCCTAATATTATTATTTACTTAAAAAATGTTTATTGGTAGAATGCCCTCTAGTGGACAGAACGTTTAACAACCACATGCTGATGGTGGCATTGGCAATGCATAAGCCTGTGTATACTGTGTATAGGTACATAGTAAATATTTGTAAGAGGCTAAATTTGAGCATTAAAAATTTGAATATAATTTGAATATTAAAAATAATAAGGAATGCAATTCGAATGGGATTGTAGAGGAAGATTGACAGCTCTAGTTGATAATTGCACTAACATGCTAATACGTGTTCTCTGTCTAGGTGTTTGATAACTATGCTGTAACTGTAATGATCGGTGGGGAGCCCTACACTCTGGGCTTGTTTGACACTGCAGGTATGATCCTCTCATTAACGTTTACCTACCTCAACCTTCAATTGGCTGTCCAGTTGTTTGTTGCTATTCATGTTCATGCTGAAAGTTATTGCCACTTTTTACCCAATATTTCTTAAAGTTGCAATATGTTACATTTCAACTAGTTCCTAGCTTTAAATTTCTAGGGCTGTAGTCAACCCCAAAAAAATTATGGTTGAATAAAAAAAAAAAAAAGCTTTACTTAATTGGCCCCAGTGCACTTTACTCTACCTGGTAGCCTAAATATCACGTAAGTGCTGTTTGGAGGAAGTCAGTGGGTTTCAGATCCACTCATGGTCCAAGTCTGACTCGGTTACGGCAGAGCTTTAATGTATAGTAGTAGTAAAAAGACAACACGTCAGAGGATTCGATTCAAGGTTTTGTTCTTTGTTTAATATAATGGGTCCCAATGGGTGACGCTGTGAAGCGTGCCAAGGTGCCAACACGAAAGTTGATGGAGCATTGCAGATGACATGAAAAAGAAGAACTTATGCCTACCGTTTTTAGAATGCTAACACACTTTATTGTCTTCCTTTTTAACCAAATGCTGCCACACCAACGACTTATTTAACATGGTGTAAATTAGTTTGCAGGCGAGTAAATATTTAGTAAGTAGACTAGTAGTCATCCTTACGTTGGGCGTGTTCAAAGTTCTGAAAACTGGGGTTTTTAATTGCATGGTCTGTTAGACCATGCAATTATTTTAACAGAAACTACAGAGCCTTGAACATCATTTTTATTCATTATTAATGTTTTTTCGAACACAATATAGCCTATACCTCAAAAATACAATACATCGGTCTGCATATGTCCCTCCCGCCCCCGAAAATAATGTATGTCAAATTTATGCTAGTGTTAAAGTAACACTAGCTATTGTTCGACCAATGAGAATTTGGTCGAACAAGTGCGAATGACCAACCGACCAGAACTTGACAGCCCTAAAAATGATGAAATGAATCTGAAACCTTCCAATGAAGAATGAATCTTTAGTCAATGCTGATCAATTGTGATTTTAATAATGTTATCAATAAAATCCTATCCTTTAACTGATATATTCTACGAATTCAAAACGAGTACCTGTCGTTGTTTACAATAATATTACTATCAACTCTCCTGAAATCCCTCCCACTCACACCACCCAGCCGAGCTATGCCAGTTTGCGTCACACAGGTGAACAGCCAGTTGGAGGGGACAGAACACTGTTATTGCGTTTTTTTTATTCTGAATGACTCCCGCCTACTAGCAGGAAGGGGCTCAATCTTACACATTTTGACTTTAAATGCTACACTTTAACAACCAGTGATAATTAAAATAGGTGATGCAGTACTGTTTTAAACATCCCAAAAATACTGTTAGCCTTCAGGTTAAAGGGCCCCTTTTTTTCTAACGGGTGTGTGTGTGATGAGCCATTACACGCCATTTCAATTCTGCCATGCCCTTTGACTTGGTGACATCACAAGTGTGAGTGTCCAGCCAGATGTATGCTGGATAGATCAGTCTACCAGCCTACCCAGCAGACTGTACCAACTGGTAGGCTTATCTGTCCATCATACATCTAGGTGGACACTCCCATTTGGGATCTCACTAAGGCACAGTGCAGGGCAGATTTTGAAACGGCTTTTAATGGCTTATCACACTCACATCCCTTTACAGACTTTTTCCTACATTGAAAATAAAGAGTTAATTGAGAAAGCGTCAAATACGATAATCTCAGAATCAATTGATTTTGGTTGCAATGTAGTCTTTTGGCCAGCGGATGGCGGTCCGTTGTAGACCTACTAGGAGCTAACCAAATGCAGATTATCGTCAGTCCCATGAATAAGAACGTCTTCAGCTGGCTAGCATCGAAGAAGAACATACTGACTATTGGGTAATGTAATTTGCGCACAGGACCAGACCGTTGTTATTATACTTCCAATGGACCAATCTGTCCCGTACTGCGGGAGTTGTGGTGAGAAACAAGTGTATGTACTTTTATTTTGCACCCAAGCAAAATATCTCAAAGCCTAAAATACATCACTGCACACTTTATTTTAAAAAGGAAAGGAAATCAAATGCGGAAGCTGTTGCTGTAAATGCAAACTAAGCGACTCATGATTATCGGTAATGTGCCTCTATTCTCTTGCAACGCTGAAGAGGAAGGCCCACAATAGTGTCGGTCGTTCGTCTGTGCATCAAGCTTCTAGTTTGGTTATTTTGACAAAAGGACAGTTTGCAATGAAGACTGGAGGGAGAATGTAATAGATTCATTGCAAAATAAAAATTGACATGATTATTTTTCTTCTGAAACTGCTCCTGCAATGAAAATATTACATTTGATGCTTGCCTTCTGCCTTCAATGTGTTTGTCTTTCAATCTGCAAATAAATGCTCACGCTTTCATTCCTATTTTCTAATAAGATATTTAACAAGTTGCAATATTGTTTAGGAAACGGTATAGCCAGAGTATCCTATGCAACGCATACAAATAGGTAAAATACACAATGTCAGAAATTGTCTACCTCAATTTAATAATCTGAAAAAATCTGCCAGACACAAAATCAGTTCCAACTAAGCACCCTGTTTAGCGTCACATTTAGTTTATAGAGAGAACACCTCGGCCCGTACAAACGATAAATCGGATATAACAATTATTTATATCAGAGTAATTTAATTTATAAATGAATTCAATTAAAATAATTAATTCATATGGTTATTTATTTATTTTAACATGCAGAATAGCTGAGTGCAAGTAAGCAGAATATATGCAGGGTGCATTAGACACGATTCAGTGCCCCATGTTCCGCTAGTTGCACAGGTCATTTAAACAACAAGAGAGCTGGGATAGCGTTAATATCTGTTTAGAGTTATTTGTCTATTTGTGCTTTTAAAATTATGGGCTTATGAAAAGGACCAGCCAACCACTACTGCAATTTGCTGGACCAGCTTTGTTAATGGGGTTTCATTTACTCAAGCATAATATATATTTTTGTTTATGAAATGGTCATAAATAACAGGAAAATTCATAGAATTCTGTCAAATAAGGTAACACATAGCCATTGCCTTTACTGTACGCGGACCGATCATGCTTACTGTCGTGTGTAGTCACCCCCAAAGGCCCATTCTGAGCCGGGAAAAACCCTGCTTTACAGTCCATCCATAGATTGAGATGGGAATATGGCAGTACATTTCTTGGATATTCTGATGGAAATATGGCCGACACCATATTGGATATGATAGCAGCTTTAGCTGTATAAAATGTAAAGGACACGATGGATGATCCATTACTGATGTCCCCAGTGAAATAACCAAATGCAACAAGCTACAAACTTGGCATCAGGAGAAACCCTACGGCTTTTTGGTACTGCAGATGTCCGCAATAAACAGCTGGCCATGTCCTTTAGAATTGACTGATGTGTACAACAAAATGGCCAATTTAACGTGTTTTAATGTGTGTATGTTGTTTATTTTCTCAGGTCAGGAAGATTATGACCGGTTACGACCTCTGAGTTATCCCCAGACTGATGTCTTCCTTGTCTGCTTCTCAGTCGTGTCCCCCTCTTCCTTTGAGAACGTCAAAGAAAAGGCAGGCATTCTACTTTTCCTTCAGTATGCATTTGAATAAAACATTTTGGCTGTCCGTAGGGAGACACTGTTGGTCCACAATAGTGTTCCACTTTACATGCTGAGAGTAAAAGTATTTTCTTTTCTTCTAGTTGTTGAATAATCCTTTATCAAAACTTGACATTGATGTCCATATATACAATATGGACATCACAGCAGGAATCCAGGGCAACCGTTCATGTCCCATTCAAACCCTCATAAACTAAATTGTATTTGATGTGTGTGTTGGGTATTGTCTGTAGTGGGTACCAGAGATAACTCACCACTGTCCAAAGACCCCATTCCTGCTGGTGGGGACTCAGATTGATCTGCGGGATGACCCCTCGACTATAGAGAAGCTGGCCAAGAACAAGCAGAAACCAATCACCCCTGAGACTGCTGAGAAACTGGCACGAGACCTTAAGGCTGTTAAATACGTGGAGTGCTCAGCCCTCACACAGGTAAAACACAATGTACACTGTATATACATGCACATCTACATAATACAATGTTCATTGGCAAGAACCAATAAGGTGGAGGAAAGGGGAGGCTGTCCTCTAATCTACAGACCAATTGTTGACTGTAGTTTGATGGCCAGTTTGTCATTTTGAGTTTACTGTGTGTCAAACTTCTTATGGTGGAGCGGAATAAAGACAATAGGAGGTTTAAGCAATCTCATTTTAGCGTGCGCGTCCCTTGCGAGGACCCCCTGAAGAATACTGAAATTAGCCGGATGTTCTTCTAGCTTGCTAGTATATTTGGGCTTGGTTTACCTTGAAAGCACTTACAATGAGCAATGGGGTCACACTAAGCCTAGTCTTTGAAAAATAAAACAGGCTTTTGCTGAATATTTCTATCAGCCAGCTGTGTTGGTCAATATAGAACCACTGTGAGCTTCGGCTAAAGTTGAGCTGTTGCTCTCTGGGTGACACTTCTTATCAATGACAGATTTGTCTACATTCCAGGTGACATGTATGGTTGGGAAACTCCAGAAAATACTTCACTCCTTCTCTGATGCACTCTAGCTTCCGCCCCACCCCCTTACCGTAAGGATATGTGTGTCAGAGGAGGGTGGTACCAAAGTCAGGGATTGGCAGCCATGCAAAATTGGCGGCAAGTGTGCAGTTATTCTTTGAAACCATCCCCAGGTGGTTTATTGATGAGCACTTCTTCCACTAGAGAGGTAGAAGCTATAGAGTGAAATGTGGTGGGTTGGTATGAAAAAACACATATACCTGTGTCACATTGCTCCCTATCCCTGCAATAAAGAAAGGGCTGAAGTGGTGGCAAACAATTTGATTTTAATTTCTCAAGAACCGAAGGATGTCCAGCTCTAGTGTCTGCCTCAACACATCAGGTAGCAGAGAGCAAACTCTGCTGAGACTTGGCCAACAGCAGAGTGATTGAGAGTTCCCACCCTGAAGTGGTAGAGAATAATGGACCTGATGGGGCTTAGTTGTTCCTCCTCCCTCGCTAAGCTCCTTCCTTCCTGTCCCTCTCTACCTTCCTCCCTGGCTGAGCTGAACCGGGCTGTGATACAGCTGCTGATGTCATATCCTGTTTCCTGTCCGGAGACTTCTCTCCGCCAACGCCCCAACTTTAGCCACTGGGAAATCAATTATCCACTTCACCCCTTTATCGTGACTACCTGATCTTGCCCCATGTCTACTTGTTTTTCTACTCAAGAGACTTGTCACTCTATGCTCCCCCATGTTTCCCTCCTCTCCTTCCATTTTCAGTCCATTTCTCTCCTCTGGTGCTAACTCTGCTCTTGTTCTCTTCCCCCTTCCCCTCTGTCATTGTAGCGAGGGCTGAAGAATGTTTTTGATGAAGCTATCCTAGCCGCCCTTGAGCCGCCCGAGACGCAGCGAAAGAGGAAATGCTGTATATTTTAATGTGTCCCCGGTCGCCACTGCTCTTAACACTTCCCGTCCTCTTCCTGCCACTCACTCCTTTTTATAAAGCTTCTCCTGCGCCACCGTCTGTCTCCTCGTTCTCCTCTTTCCCCCTTCTTCCTAACTTCTCTTCATATCCACTGCTTTAGAGAAAGATATAATTTACATCTTGGTGAACAACACGTTTGCTAATATTGTTACTTAATTCACCTCTTACTCAATGGTCCCTTTTCACATTGACAGGCGTCATGGCTAGGGCGTTTGAACAATTCAAGCACCTCAATATTTTATTCACTTGAACACTTAATAATCCTGACATTTGGTTTTTTCATTCCCATACTTTCGTTTCGTCGTCTTAGTTTGTTCATTGCGTTCTACATCCATCAACTTTCATATAATTTAATGCATTTCTTTATTTTGCCAAGTGCACACCTATCAGGCCCATGGCAAAGTGGTGGTCATATTGTGTTACGGATGTCATTTGAGATGCAGTTATTGTATTGCTTCAGTTAGTCTTTTACCCGTGTTTATTTATGTGGAGGTTGGTGGCTTAACATGGCTCCACAATATTGAGATTTAATGGGAACATTTATTCAGAGCCTCTATGCCTATTGCTAATGTATTTAATTTATATTTTGAGCTAACAGTTATTTATCATAATTACTTTTAGGGCTGTCAACTACCAAAGTATTGTGTAAGGAGCACTGTCGCTTTGGTAACATTCAAACTGAAAAGAGATACTTTCTTGTCTAAGTACTATAATAGCACCTCCCTGAGCTATATTGAATAACTTTATTATAATGTTTCATAGTTGGACCCCTGGGTGATTTGTCCAAGAAAAGCACATCAAGATTTCATATGATTTAGGACTTCTTTAAATAACTTTCTCTCAGTGTAACTCTTAAGGTGCCATTTGCTGCAGTATGTAGCATAATCTTTGAAAGTACAGATTCTTCAAATAAAAGCTAATATAATTATGTGAACTGATCTGTGAAATTGATTTAATAAAGGACAAGTACACTTTGCGTCGTTTCTCTGCTTCTCTCTTCTTTCTCTCCCAGCCCACTTGCCACAGGTCAAAACAATGTGTTGTGTAGTCCCAGTGTACTCTGCTGCGCATGGAAATGTGGGGGGTTGGCGTTGGGGCTTACAGGGTTTCCTGCATACAGCAGCCCTGTGTTTGAGAGCAGCTGGCTTTGCCTCACATGACAGGGCTAAGGCTCTTGCCGGTTCTGCTGAGGGCCAAACAGGAAGACGCAAACAAACGACTAGCTGCGTACACAAGCTTGTCACATTGCTCATGGCTCCACAAGGTTGTGTTTGAGTGTTCATGGGAGTGTTTTGAGTCTGGTTTTGATTTATTTATTTTGTATATGTATTTATTTATTGGTAATGCAAGGACCCGCATTCCCTTGTTCCTCCACCTTCTTGGTTTACCTTCCTATGATTTTTAAACCGTCCCAACTGCACTCCACACTGAAATCTTGAGTCGCATGTTTTTTTGTGTTTGCATCCCTTAAAACATTTAAAGCAATGCTAACCAAAACCACAGAGCAGCAACTCCCAGTAGACTAGTGTTGCTTAAGCCCCACTATAGTCTACTGTACTGCTTAACCAAATGTATTTTATTTAGTAATCTTAATTTCTCTTTTCCGTTGACCTGTCCTTATTCTCCTTCATTGACTTGTCACCTTTAATCCTTTTTGTTTGACCTGTGTGTGTGTTGTCCAATCATTGAGCCTGTGTGTGTGTTTGTGTTCACAGAAAGGCCTAAAAAATGTGTTTGATGAGGCGATATTGGCTGCATTGGAGCCCCCAGAGCCCAAGAAGAAGCGCAAATGT
>OOFG01060116.1:0-14016 GCA_900323295.1 Molva molva
ACACACACTACATCGATAGTGTGGCTCCCCGGAAAAAACAACCACTGTTGATCTGTATCAAATAAGCTGATCCAACTGGCCGTGTGAAAGGAGAACAGCTGTCTGTGGTTTAGAAGAAAACAAATGGAATCTGAAAATATACTGAGAAAAAAGATTTATTAACTTTTTCAACCCAAAAAAAGTCTAATTGTCAACCTAATGGTGACCTTGAATTTTGCACTGCTGTGTACATATTTGCACATTGCAGGAAAACTTAAGAGTAAAAATATAATACATATATATAACAGTTATGAGCTCATCATATCTGCAGTAGAACTAAACCAAACTAAAGCACAATGAAACAGAAACTTTGTTTTAGATACATTCTCGTTCCTAACCACATTCCCCCATAAAAAAACAACACTTATCTGAATGTCACTTTAACTGTTCCAAGCGCACATTGATGGAGGTAAATATGTCAACCTTACGTCGGAGTGATCCCATCTTCCTCCCAACTGTGAGTGTCTTTTTTTTTTGTTTAATATTTGCTTTGCACCGCTAGAAACCTAGTGGCACACAGAGACTGATTAGCATACAGTATGAATAATAAATGCCACGAGCACTGTGTAAAAGCCTGTGTTATTCATGCACTGCACTTATATAATGCAAGCTGTTGCTCTGCATGGCAGGTAGGACAGACAAACTTCCAGCTTTGTTTGGAGTATGAATTATTCTTTGGGACCACTCTATACACATTGAGGAACGTTTTTTGTGTGCTAGCTTTTAGTACAATGAAATTGTTTTGCTTGAGATAACATATAAAGTGTTAACATTAACAATTTTTGCTCTCAGTAAGGCACTTATGGAAAGTTTACTTCGAATACACCCAATAACCATGAACATATATATTGTGACATGCATTCAAGCAAAAATATTATGAATGGCTGACAAAAAGAAACAATCGCAATTTTCATACTTGGTGTACAATAGGTCACTTCTGAACATAACAGATACATAACCTTCCTCTAATTATAGGTAACGTTCCTGTTGGCCAAGGTTTGACTTAAGTTTATACGCTTATCAGTCGTATCCTGGGATAAATAGATACATTTGCCGATGTTTGATGCGTTATTGAATTTAAGAATTTATAAATTTTATTATTATACATTTTTAACATCTAGTAAACAAACAGCATGATTATTTAGCCATGATTCCTTAACTCTACAGTTAGATAGAGTTAATTAGGTTTAAAGGAACAGAAACAAGGAAGCCATTCCAAGGATGTTAATGTGCAAAGACTGATGGAATCTGATGGCATAAACAGGAGATTACACAACACTGGGAACAGTGTTGTTGTACATTAAAGTTCAGGGTTTTAAATAAATATTTTAAATCAAGTTTTCTGGGTTCAATAACTCACATTGAGAGCATGTACAGAGAGAGACAAGGTAAGAGACTAAAGTATAAAAAAACCAAGGATATAAATAATCCTGCCGCACAACTCGGCATTCAAGCTAAAGCTAAGCACTTGCAAGAAATGTATACTTGTATTCTTTCAGGTTTACTTTGATGTCTACAGGATGCAAAATGATGCATAGGCTCTGAGGGAAACTTAAATGTTGCATGAAGTGCAGCAAAATGTCAGTCAATAGTCTATGGTGTGACACAACCATTGTGAAGGGACTGGATTTATTTCGTCAAGTTCAATGAAAAAGGTGTCTCCACACAATTTTACGAGACAGTGGCTTTATGTTTGGCCACTATGGTGCCAGCCTTTTTCCCCAGGCATTTGCTGTTTAGGTATGTGTTAGGCACTTGCCACTTACTGAAAGAGATTGTGGTGAGTTCTCTGAGTAGTGGGTTAATCTAATTGAGAGTATTTTTATCCAATCAGATCGATTCTGGTAGTGCCAGCCTAAAGCTACAATTTCCTTTGTGATCAATAAAGTATCTTGGTAGGGTAGCTATTTATTTACGTGCCACATTGATTATGCTTACTAAATATCATGTTCAAATCCCCAATTGGGTAGCCTAAACCTACGTGAGAAAGCACGATACTACTTGGGCTTGTAAATCGCAACGTCACATTGCAATGACAGCCTACATTTTGGAAGCATAGGAGCATTGGAATGCTAGTTAACATATTAGTAGAGGGGAGACATTGTTGTGTTTAAAACTGCCACAACGTTTCTCATGTGAGACGTGTCAGAACAAAGTTTTCATTAGCCTAGGTTACATTTGCCTAGATTTACGTTGATTTAGGATTCAACAGTACTACAACGCTCTAGAGTCCTCTCAATATGCAAACAAAAACTCCCATGATGCATTCTGATGTACAAGCCCTCTTACAGAAACAGCGACATGATTATCCTACTGTACTGCAGCAACACAGTATACGCACAATATCTGCCTGCCACAGTTAGGATAATATTTTAACATTTGAATGTGTACTCTTCACTGCTGTTGGCTTTTCAATGACTTTCACTTGCAATTCCAATGTCCTCATGTTTCTCATTCTCACTAGGTTTCAATGCAAACTGTAGGGTCATCGCCATCAATGACTGGTCACTAGCAGAGTAAATGATCATGTGTTGCTATAAAATGTAGTACAACCATTTTTAAGTAGTTAATAAAAAATTGTTAAATTATATTATCAGAAACCTCTTTGTTTGTATTATCAAATACAAACAAAGTGACACGTGGTAAATGGCCTTTTCAAATAAAACAATCTCACACAAGATGTTTATTCACTGCAGATGGTAGACGTTTCAATAATTACATTTGAAAACGTTTCCGGTCTTGTAGCAAGCCCACAGACAGCTTGTTGTTGTGTAGCAGCTAGCTCAGGGAACTGATTGAAAAGGCTTAAAGTGAGTGATCAGTTTCTTGACTTAACCCTCTCAATTTAAACATATGTACTGAAATTGTATAACAATTCCCACAATTCCAGCAGAGATTGTGTCTTTATTGATTGTATGCCATTATTGAGCTGTTGTCTTTATAGGTCTAAAGCCCTACTATACAGGTCAACATCTGAAGAAGGTTAAAGATTTTCAGACCCTCATCTGTATAAAGGAACTTGGCCTGAAACTAATAACACACAAGTAAGAATATAGTCTAAGTTGGGTCCGGTTGGGACACAATACTGGACGTAGCTCAGGTTGGATGACATTGATGTATAAGAGAGGAAATGCAGCTGATAACATCCCTGAATTTTCAGCACCAAAAAGATGTGCGGGTGTCAGGATTCACAGGCTTTTTGAGTGGGAATCATCTTTGATGTTGCCTTCACAGCAAACTCTCTGATCCCTCTTTCTCACTGTGCCAATTTCCTGAGACTCACAATGCACCACATATCCTTCTGGCAATGTAAATACACTTGTGATTCGGAAAGAAAGCCAACCATAATAGAGGACCAATTTAATTACAATGGCTAAAACATTTATTAGGTGTGAGCCCAGAATAAAAAACTCACCATGGCACATATGTTTTGATATAACGATAACAATAATAGCTTGTGTGCCGCACGGATTTGACGTCCCACAATAAATGTGAGAATAAGAAGAAATATGGCTGCATGCTCTCAGTCAGAGAAGTTGGATTTGACAAAGTGACTTTGTCTAAGTTGTGGTCTATGTGGAGTCTTGTGGGCCCAGCAGGCACAGCAGGCCCAGCAGGGCTTTTCCCAGCCCCCTGCTTCTCTTTTATCACTCAAGATCCGCGATTAGCAGAGGCCTTGAAGCTGATGACTGGCATCTCATCGGCTTCAGGTCACTGAGGAAGTGTCGGCATGGTTTGTACTAAACATAGTAATATTCATAGTAATATAGCTAACCGTAACATTGGTTGCAAACCTTTTAACGCAGAAAACATAACTGATTTGATCATTATTTGGTCATTGAAGAATTGTCTTGATTGCTGAAATTCACATGCATCAAATACATCATCACATCGCATACATACATCAAACCTTATCACAACTGGGCTTATTTTTACAAGCATGACATGAAGGTAACATACATTTTGTAGTTTCTGATTAAAGTATGTTGGATTTAAATCATATAATATTTTCCATAAATATTAAAATGTTTACAACTACCAAATTACATATGTGGTTGGAAAGGACACCTATAGTAAGGAATAATAGGCAACAGGAAAACTGCATAAGAAAACACATGCATTTCAGGTGTGTCTCTCATCTCCAAATCATTTATATCATTCCAAATAGGTCATTGTTCCTTCTTAGCAGGAGCAGAAAATGTCATAGATGATGCAGCAGCTTCTCATTATCCCAGTTGCTAGTACAAGGACAAAGTAAATGCCCCCCATTTCTAATTCTCTTTCTCACTCTCTCTCACTGGAAAGTCATGTTGGAACCCTTGACAGATTGCAGTAACCTCAACACATACCTGTCGAAGTGCCACAATGACAATCCAGGTAGTATAACTAACTGCAGCTGATATAAAATGAGACCAATGGCTTGTCCTACAATGCATTGCACCAAATCAAGTTATAAGTGAGACTTATAACATATATGCCATCGATTCAACAAAACTCATCCTAACTAATGATGAACTAACCCATGACCAGCAGAGGGAGATGACAAAGCTGCTCTGGAAATGGAAAAAGGTGTTTGTCGGGACGTCTGATTGCCATTTTATCGTTCGAGGAAAATGATCACTACAGTCTCTCCTGGCTTCACAACCATTACCAATATAATTTTGACAAATTATATTGGTAACGATTGTTTGAGTGAAGCCAGGAGAGACTGTTACAAAGGTTTATAACCTGGCTTGGTTGAATGCTCAATTCTGATTGGTCATTTTAGGGCATTCAGCGGTCGGTTATTTCTGTTTAACGGACAGCTGCTATATATTAAAGAATGTTACTATGGACGCTAGTTTCAACTGTAGAATCGAACAGATTTTTAATTTCATTTTTTTTTTTAAATCGCTTTAAAAAAATAACCATTTTTTTAAAGCAATTAAACATTTTTTTAATTAATAAAAATATTAGTTGTCGTCATGTTTTGTGTCAAATTATTGATTTCTTTAGTAAGTAGCCGTGCATTCAATCACCTGCATCATCCTGAAGGGTTTTTATTTTGCGATAATGACCTGCTCGCTGTACATTATCCCTTACTTAATCACCCAGAACGGTAATTATCTCTAAGGCTGCCAGATCGCACTCCACTCTGGACCTGGCAAGTGGGTACTGGTACTGAAATGGATCCCTAAGACCAAAAAAAGACTGCTTCTAGAACCCCTGGGCCTGTATGACATGTGGAGTGGATACTCTTTGGCCTGTGCAATGCCCCTGCAACATTCCTGTGTCTGATACTTGTTTCAAAAGCTATTTACAACGATGTACAATCATGGCCTGAAGCTGCAAACCTAGAAATATCCCCAATTATTTGGATATTGGCTTACAGGTTTAAGGCTTAGAGTTAGGATAGGGTTGTTTAGTATTGCATTGTTTATTAGATAAAGATTTTCTGAAGACCGCATCCCTAAACCTTTGTTGATGGTGTTTCCAGTGCTTTATCACTAAGAAAAAAACATTGGCTGACTGACTGACAAACAAAGGTAACATCACATGCACCAAAACAAATATATATAACTGATATTAATGGTGGCACTTATTTTACCCCTTGAGCAATGTCTATTTCCAAGGTGTGGATTGCATACACATGCGGTTTACAATGACGGTGTTGCTTTGCCAGTTACCCGTCTATCAATAGCTGATGAGGGCCTGAATATAGAATCCATTGAGTGTATTTTTCGTTTTTGTAATCTTTGTAAGCTTTGTAAGCTTACATTATACACAAATTTGGCTTTAATTATAACTTGATGATTGTAAAGATTATCATTAAGTGAGCAGCTCTCAGCATCTAATTTAGAAGGGATTTCAACATGCACAGTTGGAGTAAAGGCTTACTGGTTCCCCTGTTGTTTTCTATTCGTCATCATATGACTGCTACCCGACACAAAACCGCCAGACTTCACAGCATGTACTTCATGATATTTGTTTACCCAGAACGCTGTCATTAATTATACAGAAACTGATGGATTTTTTGTTTAAAAAAGGTTTAATACAAAAACACAATGAACCACAAGAAAACGCAAATGTGTATTTTTGTTAGTGTTGGGATTGTCATTTTTGCAGACTTGGACATTGCATATCCAGATTTTCAAAAATAAAATACACCCTTATAACTAGCTATTTCAGGAGCCTTGTCTGCTATCTCACCGCAACCTTTTGTCTGCATTCGATTTTGTGTTTTATTCAACTCAAGTGTCACTGAGCAAATAAGATAATATTTGTCTTAAATGCTTTTCAAAACAATCACCAAATTGCATTACTGGTAAGATTGTGCGGCAGAAACTGCACTGGCCATAGCTGTATGAGGATACTACGTCTGCCAGACAAGAGAAAAGCAACTGGATACACGGAGGGAGGCAATAGTCTGATTATCACTTTCTTGCTGGTAGAAAAGCAGACCATCACCTTCATTCATGCTGAACCTCACTTGCTCTGTTCTGTTGTTTTATACATAATAAATAATTTCAACAAAATGTATCCAGTGTTCTGAATGTAAATTTGTAATACATATGTGAATAGAACTGAGCCGTGACAATGGTGGCTCAATGGTCTACCTAATCCTGCAAGGCTGGGTCATTAAATGCCCAAGCCAGGACTAATACGAGTGGAATAAGTACATGTTGGCTTCATTAGAAGGATTTAAACACTTGCCATAAGTAACCATGTGTAAGTTCTGCTGCAGTTCAGTTTGGCCATAGGCTTCAGTCAGAGCTTCAGTGGTGGAAGGGGGGAGCCTTCCTTCGTTAATCATTTAGGGAAGGCAATTTGCTGAGCACCTGTCCAAGGCAGGAGGCTATTAGGGCCTTCAATGAAAAGGGAACTGTGGACCTAATGGTTGAAGAACAGTGGTCGTTTAACAGAATATTGCTTCCCTTGGATTGTTTGATGAGTCAGTGCGGCCACGGGGCAATACTCTCGCCGGGGGACTGCAGCGGTGTTCAGTCTGTCATTCGGAGCGGCTACTCCCAGGCGATGTGTGTACTTAGTCAAGGCAGAGCTACTGATGGTGATTAATGAGTGGCCCCATCGCCTCCTTTCCACTGACCTGTGCCCCGACCATCTCTCTGTGTTGAAGGGAACCTCACAGATAGCATCACTGCAGCTGTACGAAAGGTGTCCCAGGGGAGGGACACCAATGCCCTCTCCATCTCTACCCACACAATCTAACTGCAGTATTATGGCAAGTAAAGTGAATTAGCATCGCTGTTTTCCAAATTTAAACCTGCTTTTACTTCTCTTCCCATTAATGCTTGATGCCGGTTAGAAGTATTTAAACTGCCCTTGTACTAGCACCACAACAATGTTCATCATACACCAACAACTGGAAACGTAAATTTAGGTTGCAGGCTTTGAACGTACCCATTTGTTGTTTCTTTAGGAGACCAAACACATCAGTCAAATAGGTTGTTCTCATTGGTCAATCGGTTTCATAAAGTCTTGGTTTCCAGGTATTTACCTTGAGATTTACGAGAAGACTGACACGATTTCTAAATGCCAAGGTCTGAGGTATAAATGGCTCTGTGCTTGCTGGAGGTATGTGAACCATCTGTGGATTTTATCGCCTTACACTGTTCAGCAAGTATAAACAGGCCTTTAGCCCCCTCATTTCCAAATTCTTCTTTTCTGCCTTTGAGTTTTCAAGCGTTGTAACTGTGAATAAAAGCTAGAGGGATAAACATTAAGCCTGCCAAAAAGTCGATTGTTTTACAAAAGAAAATACTTTTTTTCTTACATTTTTTTGCAAACCTACTAGCCGGCTCTCATGTAGTGGAACACAGTTTAAGACTTACCTACCTCCCCACCTGTGTGAGCTATGTTAAGTTTGAGTCCCGGGGTAATGCATCTAGGATAATAGCTGGGAGGAGGTTGGCTGGCTCTTTGAGGACTCAACGTTTGTGCGGCTCCAGGCTTCAACTCTCAGACAAGAAGACTGGCAGCTTTCTGCCTCACAACATACACCACGCTGTTGCAAATACTCTCGACGCTGCCTTTAGTTCTAGGCTTTTCAACTCTGATCATGGTTGCAGCACCAACAGGAGGCTAAAGGCATCTACGTTTAGGAAGGGGCAGACTTGACTACTGGTAAGCGTGTTTCAAGGAAAAAAAAAGCATACGTACACAGACGCTGGAAATTTGAGTAGTGAATGTCTTCTCACCCAAAACGCAGTGTTAAAAAGGTCCACGCACCAAAGTGTTATTTAGATTGTTACAAATATCGAAATACTGTATGCTTTTATTGGTATATTAATAAATGACAATAATACAATGAGTTCAGCTCGAGGCCACTTTGACCGTGAGGCCGGTGTCAATCGAAATGGGTGAAACACATGCAAATAGTCTGTAAACATATTGTCCGGGAGAGGAATGAGTTCTACGTGGAGATGCCGGTGTCAATCGAAATGGGTGAAACACATGCAAATAGTCTGTAAACATATTGTCCGGGAGAGGAATGAGTTCTACGTGGAGATGCAGATGTTAACAGTTGACTAAATCAACAAAGCTACATAAATTAACAAACCTGAAAAGCCAAATCTGTCACATAGGCTGATTGCTTCATTGTTACATGGAAGTAATATTAACAATATTCAATTGTCTTTTAAATATATTTGTCCCGGTTCTTGCTAGGATAATATAAGTCAACTCTGTCAATTTGTCTGTAATAATTACAGTACATTAAGTTTGTTTCTCCATAGGAGTTTAGTTGGTTTTGTATGTGAATAAAATCCACTGAGTGTTGGAACTGTTTCTTATTATGCTACTAATGTGTCCATTATTAATTTGTTTACCTAATAGCAATTCATTGTTTAGAAAATTATATTTGATTAATGGTGAACTTATTATTGTATTTTAAATATTAGCAGCTTCATTAGTCAAACTGCATGCTCATTATTTCATAAAATTACAGGCTCAGTCAACGGGTTGTTGCAGACTGTTCATAACTTTATAGCATACTGTTATAAAATACTAAGATACTGGGATTTCCTAATGGGATTAATGAAGTTAAATTAAATTTACGGTTAGCTATTGTGTAATGTGCTGTGATTCCATGGGTAAAGTGTTATTTATGTTACTCTTTTAACTGCTTCTTCTGTCTCCAACCAAACTGCACACTGCTTTTCCCTCACGGTTAAATACAGTGCGTGATATGAATGGTATTGATCACCGTGATGTCTTCGCCCATTGATTTGTGTCAGCTATATAGCAGCAGAGAGGCAATTTGGGATGTCTCATCTGTGACACCACTGTTTTCCGGTGGGAGCACTGCTGCCCAGAACATTGTTGTTCTTAGCTTCAGCTAGATTGCCTATAAGGATCTAAGAAATGCACATTGCTGCCATGAGCGAACCGTGTTGCTTTGTGTTTATGTAATATTTATGGTTGATTCTAGTCTAATAAAAAACAGGCATGATGAACTTAAAACAATTATATAAATCAGAAAACTTCTGAGTGACTTAAAAAAAAACAATGAGCACAAGTGTTTCACGCACGTACGCACATGCACACCGAACGCAAGCACACACACACTTTGTTTGGATACATCCTATATTCATATAAATCATACCTTATTATGTCTTACCCAGTCAACCATTTATGGGTGATATTAAAACCAAATCTTTTGAAAATGTCTAATCGGAAATGCCATTAAGTCTTAGAGTCATACTATAAAGTTTTTCCATGTTTATACGGGATAGTCTTTCGACCATGATCTCTGAATAAGGGTTCTCAACAATTAATGATGTATTTTATATTAGTACCCATGCTTTATATCCTTGTGCAAAGTACAAACCAGATGGCCCACAGAAATTTGTTCTGTTGCCTTCTCTAAATTCTACCGTTCAGCAATTATGATCCAAAGTGAACAAGTTCCGCAGAGCATTACATTATCCAAAAATGTTTTACAAATGTTGCACTTAAGAAATAAAATTTACAATGGCAGCGCACCTAAATTAGTATACCTCAATTAAGAAAGGGACCATGATACCTAGCAGAGTATCTGTTAAATTACTTAATAGTTAGTAAGAAAACAAGTAAAAAGACTAGGCAATGTACCATGTTGCCAGCATTAGAAATAAATGGTATGTTTTAAATGTTAAAGTTGCCAATAGACATAACACATGGTCAATACTCACTCTCTCTCACACACACACGCAGGCACACACACACACACACATATATATCTGATATCTGATATCATGCATGTTCAATAATGCATGCAGGCCTTCCACCACCCCCTCCTCCAACCCCCAATATCTCCTGGGATAACACTCGAATCCCTGAATCTACAGAAGGAAAAATACAATAAACGTTAAAAGCAATAATAAAAAATCTGCTTGATCCATTTCCTCTCAAGAGACTCTTACACAAAAATTTACAAGATTCCCATTTGTATGCCTACCAATGTTACTTATTAATGAGAGGGTGTATTATTATTATTCATGTTGTGTGCCACCTGCATTCCCAATATCCATCAATGTACCGTATACAATGTACTCTTCACATAGAGTACATCTTCATTTGGAGGCAGAATACTTTTTTTCTTTATTAATATTTATGTATCGGCTTTGTGCCTTTATGAACATGACTTTGAATACAGACAGGAAAGTGGGTTGAAGAAGAGAGGGAAGGACATGAAGAACAGGAAGCAGGATGTAAATCGAACCTGGGTCGCTGCCAGGCTTATTGCCTACGTGGTTAGCGCATTAGTGGTTTGAGCCATCGAGCCACTGGAGGCGGATTGCTCAGAGAGTTGCTACATTCCACCTTTAACTCATATCACACCTTTTAATGAAATGTGGCCAAGATTACAATCCATTTCTGAAAATATTGTCCTGGGTGCTGGGTCTTCAAGCATTTCAGACTTTATCAACCATAGTATATTTTAAGTAGTAGGGATGGGTCAGAATAATCGCTTATTCGCTCACCAGGTTCAAAACCGAATTTTTACATTTAGACCGTTCCCATTCAAATAAACACAAATTAACGGACGGAACTAATGGACGTTGGTTCTGTAGCACCATTCATTTTTTTAAATTATTAATCATGCACAGAAAAACATACACACACAATACACAAGCATAAATATTAATATATAAGCATACAACACAAACAAACAACACCAGTACGCCAACTGGCGAACGCTATGGTGAGCTTCGTCTCAGAAACGTTTATTGGAGGAAGAATGTTGTTCTAAAGGGAAACATGATACAAAATATATATTAATGAACAGTAATAACACACATGAGCAATTGCGTGAACAACATGCACCCACATAAGCCATAACGCTTGTCTATGAATGTCCCCCTAATTAGGAGCTATATACAATATTAGCATAGCTATCTAAGTAGCCTGACTGGCTTTGAGGGGGGCTTAGCCGGGCAATTCAATCTCAAAAGGAATAAACTGTGTAACCATGTAAGATAGTTAGTTCACTGCTCTAATGGTACACAGAACAATGGGCTTTTATAGTTAGCCTAGCTAGAAGCTAAGCTAATTAGCGAACATATCTAACGAATCTCACTAGTGGAGAAACAATGACAGGAACGGATTTACATAAACGGTCACCAGGGACCTAATACAGGTAAACTAAATTAAATATGCAATACTATACTCGACGGAGCATGGGTTAGTCGTCTTAAGTAATTTTGGTGTCACGCCTATATTAATTAAATTGTGGCAGAAGAGGATATATAGCCTCCTATGGAAGTACTATGAATGAGTTAATTTAATGAAGAAAAGCATTAGATTCACTAAATGGATGTCACCTGGCTTTTTGTCTGTAGTAATGTTATATCGTATCTAGTGAGGGGACTTTTATTGCTATTTCCTTAAGTCTTTCTCCATATAAGATTGATAAAATAATTGCTTTACTCTGCTATGATAGACTGCTATAGCATTATGTGGAATTATGGCATATCATGAATTATGGTTAAGTGCTTTTGGGCCGGATGCTTACCTCGATTGCCTTCCATTTAAAGTTGATGAATACTACAGAATATCCCATCTAATACTCAGTGAAGGTGCGCATTACCTGAAATCTTCAAAATAAAAAGTTTTTTAAGGTTTGTCCTTTGGTTGAAGGGAAGATGGATCAGTTTGTACTCTCTCTCCTATTTCTTTGTAAAAACTTAATATACAACTATAACCCACATGCACAAACAACTGAAAGAACAAGTGATTTAACAGTACAACTGACTCATTAGCTATCAGCATCTGTGCCAAAACACAGAAATGTTTCCCTACAGGAGGGGGGAATAAGGAGCATACAGGGAGAATTATTCAGCAGAACTTCAGAATCGCAAGAATATACAAGGAAGTTCAAAAGCAATATAGTGGCTTCTTGACAAATGGATTATTGGTATGGGTTTACGCCTTAAAGCACAGAAAACATGAGAAAGGGCTTCAGCGGGTGTCTCAGAGGTTCCCTGCCTCGGCCTGCCGATGGAAAAGTAATGGGCTTTTGCTTCCAGACCTTTTATCTTGTTGAACAAAAAAAGAAAAGACAAAAAAGCGTTTTGATAACAGTGTTGGCCTGTAGCACCAAAAAAAAGACTCTGATAAATAGGAGGTTATTGTGAGAGTTGCACTGAGCTCCCCACCAAAATAAAGGGAAACGGACGAAGGCCGTGCAAAGCACTTGTTTTTTTTTCGTTTGGTCTCCCTTAGGAGGACTCAACGATGATTTGACATTTGCATACGCTGCTCATTTGCTCCCCTGACATTGATACGATGCCGCGTAATGACACTAAATTAATGTACTTGCTTCGACTGACTGTTTACTGGCAACGCAGTGACTGCGGTGTCACAGTTTGGGAGATGGCCCTGTCTGCGAGACCCACCACCAGTTGAGCGGAGAGATGTGGGGACACAGCCCACACCGAAAGGGTACATGAATTCACCATCCAGCCATCACTCCAGCAGACGCCAGACACCGCAAGGGAATATCAATGCACCATCCAACCGCCAGGCCGTCTTTAATCACTCTCACAGGCCTCATCGCCTCAGTATTAAACATTTATTTAATTTGCATACAAATCAGAACCCCAAAGTCGTGGGGATGATGAGAAACGTGGCCGAGTTCTGTCGACAGGTTGATTTGTACATTTCATTCCCGGCGATGGGGTCAATTTCTTCATTTTTTTATTCAAAATGAATTTACCTGTAAAGTTTGAAATGAATCACTGTCAAATGTAAAACAGTTTGATGTAATTCACAGTGTGCTGTGTGATGTTTTAAACATTTATAAACAAAGGTCTATACAAGCTTTCCTAGGGTATTCAATCTTAAGTGCATATTTTATGCAAATTATATGCTGGCATATTACATTGCTGGCTGAAGAAAGTGAGGGGTTTCAGGCGTGCATGTTTAACTGCATATATTGTAGAAGGTTGTACTCCATGGCTAAATTGAACTTCAGAGGGATGCTGAAGCACACAGTTGTATAGGTAGCAAAGTTCAGACTTAAAACTGTCTTCCACGGGTCTCTACAAATGTGGACACAGGCACCCCGTGACCCTGAAGGTCAGACTGGACTGCAAGATGGGGGCGGTGTGAAAGTGGTGTACAAACAAACAAACACACACACACACACACACACACACACACACATACACATACACATACACATACACATACACACACACACACCTTTGTGAATCTGAGGAGGAAAGTGGCTGCAGCGCCCCTGTATGCTCCTGCAACAGAGCAGAGGCAACAGAGGCTGCCACCCTCATGAGCTTTGCAAAAATACTGAGCAACTGTTGATTGTGTGTGGGTGAAATTAGTAAGGAAACACACAGACACATTGGGGATTGTAGATGTTCTCCAGCTTAGTTTTTGCAATTACAGTAGCTGTTGCTATTTCATTTCAACTCCTACAGTTTCTTATAAAACGGGAACTACAGTCCCACACACATTTAATCAAGCTGTCTGGATTTC
>OOFG01060117.1:0-13695 GCA_900323295.1 Molva molva
ATTGTCTATCCTTTGATTCCCTACATATATCATGACAAACATAACCCTACAAACTAACCCTACATTAGATATTTTCTTTGTTATTGTATTAATTGTTCTGAGAAGTTCTCCATTTTGTTATATAATGCAGTTAGAATTAGAATAATACAAAGTATTGTTTGTAAATGGGAGCTTTGTAAGACTTACAGCTATTACATTTATGCAATGAACAGTAACCTGAAACATACCATTATTTAATAAAATTAAATAATGGTTACTTTGCTGCTGCCCAATGATTATGTTTGTTGACGATTATGTTTTCATTTAGTCGTATTTATTCATTTAAATAATGAATACTCATGCCAAAAAATTATAATCGCGTGGATGGAAGGATAACAAAAAAAGTGATTCAATTATAATTAAACTTGAAATGCAAAAGTCCAACATTGAAATCCATGATATGTCATGCCTGGACAGCCAAACTGAACAACATATAGCTACTTTTATATATTGTCTTACCCACTTCCAGGTAAGACTCAGCCCTCCAGGGCAGATTCTGATATCCTTGAAGCCGACACTGTGGAAGAACAGTTGATGATTGATGCTCAATCTTATGATGAGGTGAGATATTTTGTATTGCTTGATTCTCTAGCACCAACCATCTGGCTTCACTATTCTGCTTTCCACTGCAATGATAAATATATTGCCCTTAGACATTCGAGTTATTGCATGAATGCGAGCTGGATGGAAAAATCAAATGCCTGTAATACTGTTTGTTTTGTAATAGGACCTGAGCTTAGTAGAAGCTAAAATGCGAAATTAATTCATTGTAGTCTGTGGTTTTAGTAAGCCACACGATCAATCTGTTCATACTGCTTAATTAGGAATGTAAACCTCAAGTGTGATCCATGATAAAAATGGCAACAGAATTAATGGTCTGTCATTTAGATGTTACAGAACACCACTTAGCTTTCGCAAAAATAGAAAACCAAAACATCAGCAGGACAATGACTGAATGATTTTAAGATGCAGGAAAAATTGCTTGGAATTAAAAAAATATAGTTCATGTTTGGTTTTTTGTTTGCATCTGGGGATTGTAGGATACCTCCCAGGAGATGACAGAGGCATTGCAGCTCCAAACCAGGACCATGCGCTCCCCTCGCCGCTGTGTCCCTCACCAGCAGTCTTGCCTGGGCCACCAGCTGCCTTGCTGCGACCCCTGCGACACATGTTACTGCCGCTTCTTCAACGCTATTTGCTACTGCCGCCGTGTGGGCCAGTCCTGCAGCCACAGGCGCACCTAGCCCCCATCTTGCTCCTAAGGCTGCGAAAACAAACAAAAAGCAACCGGACACAGCCGGTGCATGGAAATCCAAAGTAAAGTGTTCTGCCACCATTCCCTCATGTGAACAAAGAAACATACACAGGGATTGTGTTATAAACAGCATCAGCATTTTCTTCATTGTGTTGTGGTATGTTTTCTGTATGACAGGTATTTAAATGAGTCATGATGAGGTAAAATATCATTTGAAATATAAAGCAATCCTTTCAAACTCACAAGGCAAAATAAAATGAGACACACAGGAACGGCCATAAACAATTGGGCAAATCACGATTAAGTACATTCTTAAAGCTAAAGCCCATTTTTGCTAATCTATATGATAACATTTCAATTATAATGTAGCAATAGTCATAGGTACTTTCTAAATCCCCAGGATGGGTAAATAGATACCAAATGGGAAATATCATTTGAGTAATTTCAATAATTTTAAGAAAATGACCATGTAAATATTCTGTTTCATGGTAATTATAGTTTATTTAATATACTCAAGCATATAATATGCCTCAGTGAAGGACATATTTCTTAAGTTATGTTTTGGAATATACCCTCCTCAAGTGGCCTAAGTTCATTCATTTATAGTTTTTTTTAGAATTTCTGTATAAACAATATGCAAATAAAGCAAAGAAAATATAAATAAACAATTAAGACCAATAATTGCAAACTATTTTATTCTTAAGTCCAAATGATTATTAATAGGTATTTGTTAATCACAATTTCCACATTGTGGTTATGAACCACAGTGGTTCATAAACTTTTAGCGTGAATGTGAGTCAAATAAGCCTGAGATAAAAACAACAATCTGAGCAGCCATCAATAAGCCAGTTTGATTCACATGGCATACTATGGGACTGTGGGAACTAATAACAATCAAGCTTTTGTTTGACTTTTTAATGACACATGTTGCCAGCCAGCTGACTGAATCCTTGGATTTACTGATGCCAGGAAAAAAATGCACCATGAACTGCTGTTAATGGATATTTGGAAGAGAACATCTGTCCTCAGTTTATGTTTTCTAAAACAGAGTCACAAATAAACAACAACAGTTGCCTGAGTGTCTACGCAGATAACAATGTCCCCCAGGCTCTTTAGAGATCTCCTGTCAAACAAATTGGCAAAGCATGAATAAGTGGAAACCAAGGCATTACAAGGGGGCATACAAGGGAAACAGTTGGTGAATAGAATGTGGTACATGGTGTTTCTGATATGTACAATGAGTTACTGAACTATTATATTTCACTAGGCTTAGGTTTAACTATTGTACTCATTAATGCAGATAGTTTAAAAGGATGGCAGTGTTTAGCAGCTCCTGGCGTGTATAAACATTTTAACAAAATAAGAGAGGTCGAGAAAGCCGAAGTTTGAAAGATAAAGACTTTATTATCACTTGTAAACAAGTTAAAACAATACCTGAGTTGGTTTGCAAAGAACTCCCCTTTTGGATCAGGCTTCATGTTATATTTCCAAAATGTGTGGATTCCTCCTACATGCACTGACCAATCACAACACCCTATGCATTGGGCCTAGGAATTAGGCACCTCCTCAGTTCCCCATTAACTGAACATGCATTTATCCTCTTTCTCCGGGTTCTCTAGATAACAATGTAAAGAACAGACATCTTAAACATTAAAGTTATATCAGATGTAAGGTAAATTAATGGTGATTGTGATTACAATTATTAATTAATTAATTAATTAACTTATTAATTAAACTGAGATAAAACAGACATAATAAACCACATGTGCTTATGAGATGAAATTGTTTGCCAACGATCACTGGCTTGAGGTAGTTTACATGTGTGACAAAAACAATCTTGAGTAAAGTAGCAACATATAATCAAAGAAAACAAATGCCTCTACCACATATATGAGTTAACATAAAGATGTGACATGGATGAGCACAATGACAATCACTTCTAGTGATTGTCATCAGACAATAAAGCATACCTTCAAACAATTGACAACAATACCACAGTATGTTATTGTGGAATAGATTCATAAAGCCGGCAGTGTTTAACTTTGACTGTTACATTAACTAATTAACCTTAACATATAAGTAAGTATAAGTTAAATCAGAGAAAGAATGAAGGGGTTCCTTTCTTCTTTGTGGCCGTCATAAAGCCCTCCCCGTCTCTTCCTGTCAGGATGAGGTGAGCCAGGTAAAGAGAGGTTTACAGCTTTTAGGGGTCAACTTGGAGTCAGCTAAGTAACCAAGGTTCATCTCAGGGGTGGCAGAAGGTGTAAATGAGTAACACATATGAACGTCACTCAGAATGTACTTCTTCGTTGACTCTGTGCTTTTTCCACACTTATTTCATTCATATAGGCAAGATAATGCTTATACTTCCTTTAAACCTATGGTCAATTTCTCCCATACTTCCATAGCTGTAGCTTTGTTTTGTGAACACTGTATCGAAACTTGTGGATTTGTTCATTTGTGGTCACTATTGGAAAAAAATACCTTGCCAGGGCAGTTCGCATGAACTTACTAGTGTTGGAAAAACCAAGATACAGCTATTGGAGCTGATATACACTAGTTTGGGTTATAAACTAGTGATATAATGGATGTCAATGGCTCGCCGATTGCCCAATTTCATAACGCGCATACACTGAGAGAGGGGGTGAGTTGAATCAAAATCATGGTTGATTTACATCTCTAAATAGCCAATGTCAACAATTAGCTGGGGTCTTAGCAAATTGGCCAAATCCTTTAAGTCTAGATTTGGACCATGATCAATCCATAGCACTATGTAACACAACTATGTAACCCAGTACATAATAGAGGTTTTAGGGTTTGGTTTTCCTTTAAAGGAATACTCAGCTTTTTGGGAAATACGGTTATTTTCTTATCCCTAGTCAAATAATAGGCAATGTCAAAAAAAGGATCTCAAGGATCTCCCCTCATCAATGGGAGTAGAGTTTAAATCAACTGATTAGCTCTGTGAGGGAAGTTAGGGTAAAATAAACCATTCCAGCTTCTCCGAGGTAAAGATATTTTAGCGATTTCACTTCTCTCTTTGTGAACAGTGAATCTAAATTAAAAAAATTGCATCTTCATGGTTAGGGCTACATTTAAAGTTTGTTTATCTTTGTCCATGCATGACACGTTGCATGCACAGTTTGCACCTTTAATGCATTCCGATGCATTAAGATATGCCAAAAGTACTGGCTGATAGGGGGAAGAGAGGCTAGCCAATTGCATCACTCTCATCTGTAATGCCTAAAATATTAGTGTGCCACTATTAGTGTGCTTTGAGTTTAAAACTTACTAGGCTCTAAAAATAGTGCCGTTAGGAAACATAGAGACACAATCACAAGTGTAGCTATTGCATATTTTATTGACCATACACAGGAAACTGAAAACTGTGGATGATGGTGGCGGAATATTTAGTTAAGAGCAATGGTCTGGTCCACCCATTCGCGGAGCTCGGTGACACGGGCGTACACACCGGGCATTGTGGGGGTACAGGTTCCACTGCCCCAGGACACGATGCCAACCAGGGTCCAAGAACCTGCCTTCTGGCACACCAGGGGGCCACCAGAGTCACCCTATAATGGGACAAAATAAACAATCCGTATTAATACAGAAGACAATTGAACAGAGAGAAACAAATCATACTCATCGTTGTTTTGTCGTTTACCTTTTCATAATTTGCATAAACTCAATGCAAATAAACATAAAGTGTTAGTGCAGTAAGAAAAAGGAAACACAGTTAAATGTACTATTTATGATGCTCATTCCATTACAGTTTCAATCCAATAGTTGGAGGCCAACCCTGACTGAACCATGAACGTGGCGTTCGTGGTTGTGTGTAGGTGTGTGATGTCAGCGCACCATGCAGGAGGAGGCGCCAGCGGCTCCAGCGCAGATCATCAGGTTGGTGATCTTGTTGCCCCAGAATTTCTTGCACTGCTCATTGGTCAGCAGTGGCAGAGCAGCCTGCTGCAGCAGGGCCGGGGTGTCGGGAGCTGAAACCAACAATGGAAGTGGGAGAAAGTCAGATTGGAAATAACAACCTAAGGCTGAACTACATATCTTGACACACAGAATGTACATGTATCTGCCCTCCCCTTGATGAAAGTATGATAAAGCAGGAGAGGGGGATTGAAGTGTCAATATATCGCAGAATGAGGTAAAATATGGTGATTGAGCCTATGGCCCACTTATGAAAGGGCGTGCATTTGCAGTAATATGAACGTTACGGACTTGGTGTCCGTGGCACTGGCAACCCTGTTTAGATCTTTGGGAAAAATCCCCTCTTATCCCCAAAGTCCAGCCAAAAAGAACGTTACGGAAATCTTCGAGATTGACAATTTAAGATAACACTTTATTAATGGAGTGAGGGAAATTCAGGGGGAATTATTCAGAAAAAGCTCTAAATATTTTAGGTTATTTTTTTCTATCTGTTAGGATTTGTGATAATGCCCTTGAAAGGTTTTTGAAAGTGCAAAGTCACCATTCTTTGTTTAAAATTCTAATGGGCTCCATAGGATTTTAAATACAAGGCCACCACACTAGTAACATCTTAAGTATTTTCCTTACCATTGTAGCGGGTCAGGCCCCAGCCAGAGGTCACACACCTCATGCCGCCAGCGAAGTTGTCCCCAGTCTCAGCCAAGCACACAGGGGACACGCGCATGTTAATGCTGGCAGGGCTGGCCAGCTTGACCAGCAGGATGTCGTTGTTGATGGTGAAGCCGTTGTAGCGGGGATGCTTAAACACCTAGGAGAGGAGGAGTCAAATGATAATCCGTTAAGCCCTTAGACTGTTCATTACATGGTCTTGGCATCCGTGGCGTCACCCATTGGTTTACACATGACCATTTTGAAGGGTTGAAGATTTGCCTTTTACAGATGGCACCATTGTTTGAGATTTTAGCAACCAGCAGAAACAATCCATATTTGGCACATCTCCCCCGAAATTGTTTATTCACCACACCCACTCAATATGGTATTTGATAGTATTTGAATATGAAGTTGCCGTTCTAAAAAGTTATACTGTCTTAGTTTGCGTACTGATTGTTGGATGCGATATTTGTGATGTTGCGGATCCACTATTTTATTACAGATATTATCAATTTTCTGGCACATTTATCTGAAAATGAAATAAGTACATTTTTTCTAATGTATTTCCTGCATAGCTCTGCAAAAGTACAGTTATGTGGTCTTGTGAGGCATTATGAAGAGGAGGATTACCTTTCCAACCTTCATGACCTGGATGTCCTCAGCGTTGGAGGTGCGGTCGTGCTCTCCCAGGACCACACGGTGGTAGCTCCTGAAAGGTTGTGTCAGTCAATGAATAAACAATATTAAAATAAGAAAAATAAGTATTTCCCAACCCTATAACGCCATAGTCTTAAACAAAGTCTCAAACAACAACACCTTGTAAAACAATTGCACAGTGGCATTGGTTGGATTTTCATTTAGTAATTAGATTGAAGCCCTTTTTACATTTTTTAGGATACTTCTACATTGACTTCGTATTATGTTACGTGCGTGTATTATGTGTTGTAGCAGTTTAACTCACTTGACATTGCAGTGGGCAGCGGTCACAACCCAGTTTTCATTGATCAGAGAGCCACCGCAGAAGTGGAAGCCAGTTTGATCCTAGCATACAGACAATTACATTGTCTAAGCACTGAGTAGACTGAGCATTTCAGAGCCTTCTAACATCTCATGTCTGTGTAATGGAGGTGTTGTTGTATGTTTACCTGCAGGGACACCTGCCAGGACCAGGAGTGGGGAACAGCCTCCTCTCCGTTGACGATACGGGAGTAACCAGTGATTACTGGAGTGATGGCTGGGGTGCCACAGCCTAACCACACACACACACGCAATGGGTGACTGGAGTATGACACCGTAGTATGACACCGTAGTACGACACATTGCGTTTAAATAGGTAACATATTTTTGTTGTTTTCTTTTAAACGCTTAAGGTAGACTTTTTTAACCTGTGTTGTTCACATCCTAACATGAGCTAATAGAGGAGTTAAGAACAGGCTTACCATAGGCTGCGCCAAAATAGGCAAGGCAGGACAGAATCAACAGGAAGGCCATATTTTCAGCTTGTTGTGTGGAAGGTCTCTGCTCCTCTTTTATACCCCAAGACCAAGACTTACACCTCAGCTTTCTGTACCACCTGACCCACACCTGTTGGGCATCTGTTTTTTCCTACACGTATTTGGAGGACAAAGATAGGGGCTGACCCTTAAAAAGGGTCAACAGATTTTTTCCAGGGAAAAAGTTTTGGGCTAGTTTTAGTCTGTTTAGTTAAGTTTTTCCTATTTCAAAATGTAATCTATATGCAATATATATATATATATATTGCAAGGATATAGCAAATACAATAAAAATATCATTAGTGGTAGAAAAGTCTCTTCAAAGAGTCTCAAAATAATAACATTACAAATATCATGTAATTAATTCCAATTTATAAAGCTAGTTGAGACTCATTTAGACAATAAATTTGTCTTACCATAGAACCATAGTAAATGCCTTAGTTCCTTGGATTATATAAAAACACACTCAATATAAACTCAAATCTAAAACAGTATAGTGAAATACAGAAAGAAAATGTATTGGGGGGGCGGGGGCTGGTTCCTAAGTAAGCATGTGTGTATTCTGATTGTAAATATTTATTAAAGATGTTAGTTTGTATTTATTTATACTCATATTTGTGTACTTATAAGAATAGATGTTTTAAATGATTGTAGTTAAAAGAATTCCAAGATTATTGTAGAATCAGGGAAAGAAAGTTTCATTAAACAAAACAGTTTTCCAGTAGGTCAACCATGAAGTCCCAACCCCAGCTGTCTTAGTTCACCTTGTCTATCACAGCTTAGAGTCTATCTAAACCTGATAACCAGCTGAAGCTGGATGATTTACTTTCCAAGATCAAAAGCGGGGGTGGACATGTAGGCCAGCTTCTGATTGGTGGACGCAGAGCGAGGTCCCATGGATAAATACGTGTGCAAGTCCTAGTTCATCTTCATATTGTCACAATGGCCTTCCTCTGGATTGTCTCCTGCTTTGCTTTCATCAGCGCCGCTTATGGTAAGCAAGCAAGGCACTGCTGCCTGTAGTATAAACTGAGCCAACACCCTTTATAGTGCCCTCGATAGTTGAAATGTTAGTGTAACCTGAACACAAAAATGGCTCCAACAGACGCAGTACTCTGGTGGGTTGAAATGGTTAATTTGGATAGTGTTCCTCTCTTAACTCATGTGTGTTGCATGCTGGCCAGGCTGCGGCTCCCCAGCCATCCTTCCCCAGGTGACTGGCTACGCCCGCATCGTCAACGGTGAGGAGGCCGTCCCCCACTCCTGGCCCTGGCAGGTGTCTCTGCAGGTGAGCCTTAGATATGCATGATGTCATAATGACATCATGAACTTCAAGTTGAACTTCTGCATGCCATGTTTTGGCCACTTGATGTTACAACCCTGGTCTCTCCTTTTTTAACTCAGCAATCCAACGGATTCCATTTCTGCGGAGGTTCCCTGATCAATGAGAACTGGGTGGTCACCGCTGCTCACTGCAATGTCAGGTGAGTGCTTTCCCATTCAGTTTCAAGTTTAGTTTCAACATTTTAAGTAATCAACATTTCCTAAATGTAGTCATGTACGAATAAAGGAGTATTATATACCAGGGACACAAGGATGATTTTAAGTCAAGGTTCCGTTGTAGAACAAAAAAAAAACATTTAAGTTTGGACGGCAGGATCCAAAGAGCCTCCTTCTGTTTGTCTTCAGGACCTACCACCGTGTGATTGTTGGAGAGCATGACAAGGGCAGTTCGACTACCAGTGAGAAGGTCCAGATCTTGAGGCCCGCTAAGGTATCTAATTAGCTAACCTACAACCAATTTGCTCAATATTAACTACTTGCTTTTATAAATTAAACATTTATGAAAATTGAATTACCATTACTAAATAATTGAATAAATACATGTACCCCCTTCCACCAACACACACCTCTGTAGGTCTTCACCCACCCCGAATGGAACTCCAGAACCATCAACAACGACATCTCCCTCATCAAGCTGTCTACCCCCGCTATCATGGGAACCACCGTCTCCCCCGTGTGTCTGGCTGAGACCCGCGATGTCTTTGCCCCTGGCATGAAGTGTGTGACCAGCGGCTGGGGTCTGACCCGCTACAACGGTAAGACCCTCCACCATGCAGTTCACATGAGCAGATGCTGAGCTATTCAAATAAGAGTACATATCAAAGTTAATAAACACAATTAACTGCAAATGTTTGTACATATAAACATAAACACATAAACACTTGATCACCTGGCTGATATATATATATAACTTCACCCAAAAACAAAGTGATTGTTATGACATTCAATTATCACATCACTAACTCTTTATCTCTCTCTTGTGATCTCAGCCCCCGGCACCCCCAACAAGCTGCAGCAGGCTTCTCTGCCCCTGCTGTCCAACGAGCAGTGCAAGAGGAGCTGGGGCAACAACATGATCTCTGATGTCATGATCTGTGCTGGTGCTGCTGGAGCTACCTCCTGCATGGTGAGACAATCTTAAGACACCCTACAACACTGCTCCTTTCATTGGCCCTACCTTGAGCTCAACATGTCAGTTACTTTGATGAAGCATGCTACTCAACACTCTAATCTGGTGTGGTTGTTGTCTCAGGGTGACTCCGGTGGTCCTCTGGTCTGTGAGAAGGACAACTTGTGGACCCTGGTCGGTATCGTCTCCTGGGGAAGCAGCCGCTGCTCTACCACCACCCCCGCTGTCTACGCCCGTGTCACCGAGCTCCGCGGCTGGGTGGACCAGATCCTGGCTGCCAACTAAGGAAGCACACTTCAACCTTCCAGCTCTCTCCACACTTTCCACCCTTTACGTGGTTGGATGGCAAATTTCATTAAAATTGACTGGATTGTGAAAACATTCTTCTTGTCTACATTTTTACTTGTGGATTCATTTGTACATTGACATGTTGAATTGTACTTGTTGTCTTACTGTCTTCCACCAAGAGAGGGTGCTCTTTTCCAAATAGACAGGATAGAAACAACTTTCTGATCTCGAGGTTCAAGCTTATAGAAATATATCACTGACTAAAGTAGATCACTTTGCTTGTCTACATAAATGCTGAGGCAACACGGTCTCTGTACGCGGATTCTGGCATGCATCTCAACTCATTACTACTTCTGTATGAAGGCACACCACCAAACCTGTCCAAGACAGAGCTTCCACTCATCCTGTAAAACCATCTATCCAATACAGCATAACTATTCAGCTCGCCTCATGTTTATTAGTTAGTATGAGCATGTGATGCACTTAACTACCACTAATTAAAAGAACACTGTTTTAATTTCTACTAACAATTTGTGCTGTGTCCTTTAGCTACTCTTTGATGAAAGTATAATGTACCCTGCACGCTCTCCAGTTGTCTTTTAGAAACTAAGTAAATGGACTGCATTTATATAGCGTTTTTCTGCATTATGGCAACTCAAAGCGCTTTACTATTCATGTCTCACATTCACTCATTCATACACAGACTGCAGTGTCAACCATGTAAGGCAACAGCCAGCTTATCGGGAGCAGTTTGCGTTAGGTGTCTTGCTCAGGGACACCTCTACTCTTGGCTAGGGGGAGCCGGGGACTGAACCAGCAATCTTCTAGTTGCCAAACAACTACTACCACTAACTCCTGAGCCACTGCCGCCCTTCATCAAGAAACAAACCTCCAGTTTAAAAGCAAAATCCAATCACATAATTTACTTGAGATATGGTTTAAAGGTATGATGTAACATTTCTGCATTAAAATATCCAAAAACGACTAGGCCTATGTTTAATATTTTGTTGAGTTGTGTACTTACATTATCCCAATTGTTTCCAATAATATTCAAACCCAGAGAAATCCGTAGTTTTATTCAAGGTAACGGTCGGAGTTCGCATATCAATGGCATCATATGCCCTTTACCCCCTAACTTCCGTGGAAACAAGCAAAAGCAGTAATCCAGTAGATATTTCAATACTGATCTAGCTTACTACGATGTGCTACTATCACAAGACAGCCACCAATCTTAAAACCTGAAGCAAGCTGGAGGCCCCAGAGCTGCCATTAAAGTCTTTTTATTTATTTATTTTTATTTATTTTTTAATGACCGGTTTCTCTTGGTAGCCAAATGTGGTGAGTGAAATCACCTTTATACTCTGAAATAAAATTATAAAAATAAATATAAACTATAAAAATCTATAAATATTATTTAGACACTGCAATATATAGGGAAGCTGTGTCTTGTGAGCAAATCAACCTCAATATTACGCATTAACCACAACTTATAAATATATTGTTTGTTTGCTATGTGTTTTTATCGTTTGCATTTTTATATGGATGCTAGAAGAGGCAGCTGGCCAGTTGAGAGTCCTAAGGCGTAGCCCTCCCTGGTTGAAAGTAGTTGTGTGTTTAAATGCTAAATAACGTGTAATATATAAAATATAAATCATTATATTTTGGGGAAAATAAGCAATCCTGTTCATCCCCTTTCTCGAAATATCTCTTCTGGGGCGATAGAAACATTGACCAGTCACTGCAGCAGTGCAGCCAATTGCTGACACAAGATATGCACATAGCAACATCAATTTAGCCAATCAGCGTTCTTGAATCCGTTGCCTAAAGAGCAATTCATTTATCACCCAAGGCAGAGGCAGATGGTGGTGGATAGGGGACACCTGACATTATTGACATTGACAATGATGAACGCGGGTACTCAAGACACAGGATTTCAGCTGCCCCCAAGGTCAATAAGCGCTCTTCTCCAAAATCCGTTTGAGGAAAACTTGAAAGAAACTACAAGTCAAAGAACTTGGGCCAGATCAACCTGACATCAAAATCAGACAACAGGCAAGCGAAAAGGGTAAAACGTACATGCGAGGCATCAGAAAGCCTTGGCTTACAACCGACAACAACTTTGTGATACCTTTTTCAAGAGGGGAAAGGATCTTTTTTTATGTTTTCCTAATTTTCATTCTTTAACAAATTTGCTCCTTACATTTAAAATAACAGTTTTAAGGAAAATTCAGGATGAGTCTCATGTATGCAGATTTGGTAGATGTTCTAATGCAGATTCAGTAAATCCTGAATATTTTCAGGAGTTTGTTGATGTAGGGAAGCCCCAGTGTTTCCCTTTTATTATCAGTTTCTGTTGGTTTAAATTGCTGGGGTCAACTTGAGATGTTTGTTTTGAATTTGATAGAAAAATATATTAAGAGTTTTCATGGTTCTAGCTTATTTTCTTCTTAAAGTGCACCTGATTGATGCATTGAAATGTTAAATTCATGCCCCCAGGGCAACTTAGAGGATATTTCCCACCTTTGGAATCCCCAGGCATAGTTTCCCAAAATAGGGGCCCCCAAAAAACATTTTGCATAGGGCCCCCAAAAAGGTAGAAATGGCCCTGCAAGGGAGGGTTAGGTAAAAAGGTAAATTGTAATGTCTTACTTTGTAATTTTGCAGAACAAACATGGTCAAAGTTTGTGTTTATTGCATGGAAGAGGAAATACAAAGTTACAAGGGTTAGGATAGGAGCCTTGTAATACTATGTAAACAAACATGGCTTCCTTTTACAGTTTCAGCTTACTTACTAAGTAAATTGTAAATACATCTGCAAGAAGGTACACAGTATTTAAGTATTTAAGAAGATGTAGCATGACCCTCGAGGATAACAGTTCCTGTGGAAGTTGTTACTAGGTAAGTATTGAGGTTTATTTTCAACTGAAATAAAAACAAGTTTCTAATGTAAATCTTAATATCCCTTTATAAATCGTTTGAGCCATGAACAACAGAATCCATTATGTTTCAAACTATTTTCCAGTGAGTCAATCATGAAGTCACAACGCCAGCTGTCTTGCCTATCACGATTCTGGGAAGTTAGTCTATCTAAACCTGATAACCAGCTGAAGCTGGATGATTTACTTTCCATGAGCAAAAGCGGGGGTGGACATGTAGGCCAGCTTCTGATTGGTGGACGCAGAACGAGGTCCCATGGATAAATACGTGTGCAAGTCCTGGTCCATCTTCACATTGTCACAATGGCCTTCCTCTGGATTGTCTCCTGCTTCGCTTTCATCAGCGCCGCTTACGGTAAGCAAGCAAGGCACTGCTGCCTGTAGTATAAACTTTATAGTGCCCTCGATAGTTGAAATGTTAGTGTAACCTGAACACAAAAATGGCTCCAACAGACGCAGTACTCTGGTGGGTTTGAAATGGTTCATTTGGATAGTGTTCCTCTCTTAACTCATGTGTGTTGCATGCTGGCCAGGCTGCGGCTCCCCAGCCATCCTTCCCCAGGTGACTGGCTACGCCCGCATCGTCAACGGTGAGGAGGCCGTCCCCCACTCCTGGCCCTG
>OOFG01060125.1:0-10197 GCA_900323295.1 Molva molva
ACCTCTGAATGGCTGAAGAAAAACAAAATGAAGACTTTGGAGTGGCCTAGTCAAAGTCCTGACCTGAATCCTATTGAGATGCTGTGGCATGACCTTAAAAAGGCGGTTCATGCTCAAACCCTCCAATGTGGCTGAATTACAACAATTCTGCAAAGATGAGTGGGCCAAAATTCCTCCACAGCGCTGTAAAAGACTCATTGCAAGTTATCGCAAACGCTTGATTGCAGTTGTTGCTGCTAAGGGTGGCCCAACCAGTTATTAGGTTTAGGGGGCAATCACTTTTTCACACAGGGCCATGTAGGTTTGGATTTTGTTTTCCCTTAATAATAAAAACCTTCATTTAAAAACTGCATTTTGTGTTTACTTGTGTTATCTTTGACCAATATTTAAATTTGTTTGATCTGAAACATTTAAGTGTGACAAACATGCAAAAAAATAAGAAATCAGGAAGGGGGCAAACACTTTTTCACACCACTGTATGTATGTATGTATGCTCTTAAAATCAATGTTTATGAACACAAATCAAGGCCTAAGACATATAAGAGACTATAGGCTTTCATCTACACTAGAAAGTTGCTGCTCAATTTCATTAATCATCCTGTCCAAGCAGGGCAACAGTAAGTCTGTTTTCAGTGGAGTTAAGGTCTCTGCCTGAACCCATGGTTGTCTCCAAAACAAAACCCTAAATTGTCTTATGTTTATGACTTCTTTTAGCATCTTCTTCAGGAATACTGTAAGTGTTGCATAGAGCCTTGGTTTTGTAAAACGGCTCAAGAAAGCTGAACAAGTTCAGCAGATGCCAATCCAAGCTTAGATTGAGCTTCTCTGAACTTGTGATGGTTTACAAGGGAGGTACTGAAAAAGCTATAGACACTTGCAGCCTCTATGACAGCCCTACAAGGCTGTCACAACACCAGGTTCAATTCATGTGCATATATATGGCCTCTGGATGCAGCTTTCTGAAATGAGCCTGCACGCCACCAGTGGTCCCACTCATAACAGCTGCCCCGTCCTAGGTCTGTGCCACACATTTTACATCTGCTGCCGCAACTCTGTCGCAATTGACAGGGCATCAAAACACTTCATTTCTGTATGTTTTAAAAATCGCTCCTTAACTGATCCTTCCAAACATATCGAACACAACTGGCCAGCTTCTCTGACTGTCCATACCTTGCCTCATCCGCCTTAATGGCCTACATTTCAGATTTGTTTACCTCAGAAGAAATGAATTAGCAATTTCTTGTGCACAACATTCAATCATCTCATTCTGAGATGTGGGGGTGAGACGGGATGCATTTGATGGAGGATTGTACCTTTTGTAAGAAGGGGTTCAATTCTTTCAAAAGCTCCATACATGCAAGTTGCCTGGGTTTCTGCTTTCATGAGTTTCACCGCTGCTCCGAAAATGGAGCCCCTGTCTCTCTAACATGGTGGTGACAGCAACAATTCGCCGAAGGTACTCCCTTCTCTCTTCCATCATGGGCATGTGAGGATGCAAAATGTGTGTTTGAAGCTGTGTAGTTTCCTGCTTTCTGAATATAAACGATGCCTTTTTCCAGTTCCTGCAGCCATTACTGATAAAAGAGTTGTGCTTGATATTTTTGCCAAAGACTCTTTGCCAAAGACACTGCATTTAGGTTGACTGAATACTCCAGCCATTTGTATTTATCAAACAAACAATGCTGAAAGGCCCTTGTCTGAGAACCAAAATGGTCCTGCAGGTAGCTATTCAGTCATACCTGTCTGGGTCCAATATCTCTGTCCCCTAAATCACCCCAAAAACCTGTGGGAGGAGTTCCTGGACTTGCTTGATAATTTTGCCTCTCTGCATCTGTTTGTTCACATGCTGCCCCTGTTTGCTCCCCCTCTCTTTCTTGAGCTGCTTGCCCCCTGTCTGTATCTGCTTCCTTCCTCTTTCTGTCAGGATCTGCTTTCTTCCTTGCACTCAAACCCCTGTCTTGTTGATCCTCTCCTGTCACTGGCACTTCTTCTGCAAGATCCTTTAAATTGTTCATAAAATATTCATTAGATGACAAAAAAAGTCTCTATTGAAAGCTAGAAAACCTTACATTTTTTTTTGTTTTTTTGTTTTTCACCACTAAACTCCACCAGACCTGCTGCTTTTGTCCTGCGGTCAGTCTCCCTTTCCTCTCTCTCTCTCTCCTCGCTTGCTGGTATTTAAAGAAATTGACTCACTTTATCAAAAACTCCTCGCACGAGTAATAAATCATTAAATTCTATGTTGAATTTTTCTCACCAGACCGGCCTTTAGAGCTGCTGGCAGCGCCGAAGAATCTTTGTATATCCATCTAATAATCGAAGAATTTGAATAGCTGACCGCTGCCTTATTTCTTGATACATCAAATGAATCAAAAGAGAGGATAGGGCCTATTGGTGAACACAACCGTTACCACACAAGACACGTTTATGTTAAAAACTTCTCTCATTATCTAGCAAGGTAACTTTTATTTAACTGTAGCAGCTGCAGTAGGCTAATAAACAACCGCAAATGAGAGCCGGTTTGCAATATTTATTAGGCTGTATCTTGCCACAAATGAATGTTAAGTAGGCATTTTAACTTAAGTACTTACTATTGCAACTTAAAGCTTATCCATATTCCATATGATATGTGATGAGAGGTAAACGTCCAAAGAGCGTGTGGCAGGAAAGCACTGAATTCAAAGTCTATGCCTTCACAGTTCCGGTCGCGACAGACCGCTCATTTGTGAATGTGTATCTATGGTAATTCTGTGTTGTTTGTGGTGGTTGATTTTACTGTCAAAGAAATGTATCTATAACACAGAAAATTCACAGACTCAATGGCACAATCGCTATTCGATTTTTATACCAAATTGTACCACATTTTCGATTTGTTTCTTACCGTCTCCCCTGTCCCTTATGTCACGTTAGTTTTTACAAAAGCCTATTTTCTATCGCTCTTGTTATTTGTTATTATTTATTTCATTATCGTTTTTATTATTAGTATTATTATTATTAGGTGAGTGCTGCAAGCAGCGCTCAACTATTGTTATTCTTAGGCTTTATTCTTTCTTTCTTTCTTTATTATTCTCTTTCCTCATCTAAACGATCAAGGCCAAACTATAGGGAGAGGGAATTTTTCATATTTTTCTGATGGATGAGAAAGGTTAAATGACTAGTATAGCAAAACGGCCAAAGTAGCCTAAGACCTACGAGTTGAGGCATTGACCCCAATCTGATGATAGGAGGGTGATAGAGAAACTTGGAAGGGGAGGGGCCCATACTGTTGAATTTGCCCTCTTGATGTGACCCAGCTTTGAGACCGCTTCCGTTTGAATTCCCGTCAGAGTGCTTACATTGAAAGCAACGATTGTGCTGCTGTATGTGAGCAGGCCACCACACACGGTCAACTGACACTCTCTCTGTTTACTCCCTCTTGCCTTCTTCTCTTCCCCATTACCTTCCCGAGGTGTGACTGACTGCTAAACCACCCTGCCTCAGGCAGAACGTCTGACTTGCCCTGCTCCATCCCACTTTTGCATACTTCTCGTTCATCCTCGAGCATATACGCAGAGACAAAGCTGCCATTCTCTCTCCCCGCTGCACATCGTGTCACACTCTGCCTGCTAGGAGACATTGGGCATGGCATTTTGGGTCTTGTGGGTACATATGTAACCATTAATATCTCTTGATCTTTTACCCTAGACCACCAGCACCACAACCACAGTGTTCCCTCCTCTCAATCTTTCTTTGCGACTTGGTAAACAACTTTTGTGTCTAAAATAGTTTGTGTGGTTAAAACTGGGTTTTTCATTTTAGGTCTTTTCCTCAAGCGTTATGATTTTGGTTCTGTGTGATATTTACCATTAAAAAGAACATGTATTTATGTATGGTTAACAGTATTTGGCCCTCTAGCAAACACTTTCTCAATGAAGGTATTTTGGGTGCCGGTCGGAAATGCTGTGTTTAAGCCATGTCAATTAGAAGTGAAGTTCAACACCCATGGAAGTTACTTGCCTAAGGTGTGTCAATACATTGTTCAGGCTTTAGCATTCAGCTAAGAGTTACTGTATGACTGTCTTTGATTACTCAATTGATGTCTGCAACGAGTTGATTAATTGATGAATTAATCTTCAACATCAGAGATACTGTAGGATATACTGTATAATTATGTCAGAGTTGAGTCGTAAAGACTACGTCATTATAGACATAGTCTATAATGTTTATTAACATAAACCAATGAAAAAGAATATGAGCATACACCGTTAATTGGTAATGTTGAGCTAGGAGCTAACGTGGTAAGAGAGGTGTCACAAAACAGTCAGCAGACAAGGTAAAGACTGCTGGCTGTGGATTCACAGCACGTAGCTCAAAGCTGGTGCTTTGCGCATACCATGACTTTACATACATAAAGATGACTTTCTATAGCTCTGGGAGACCTTTACAGATATCCAACTACCGCCGGCTTGTTGGCTCAACCCACTAACAAGCTAACCCCACAGGAGATGGGCCTCGTAGCGACCCGGGGTGGAAGCTGACCCGTGGTCCTAGGCTACATGTCTTTCCCTCTTTCTTTAAACCTGCATTCCGGTGGGTTGGAAGAGACCAATTATTTTTTTTTATATCTGACTTGATGTTTGAATAATATTGAAACAAATTTCTAGTTTTTCCTCATACACATAAAGGCTTTCCGTATCCAGTGGCAAATCATTTTTGCCATGCCACTGTTGGCCACTGGGCAAGGGTTTTTCCGCAAACCTTGAGACCAATGTGCTGTAATGGTTCAATGGTTGAATTGATAGTAAAGTTCATATTTGTAGTTTGTGCTCAATGCAACTTGTAAATGTTTATGTTGATTCTATATACCATTGCTCCCTCAGTCTCAGTGAGGTACGTGCTGTTTGCATTTTCCTCGCACAAGCTCTCTTCCCAATTGTTGTCTCATAGGAGATCACACCATTTGTCCACATATGGACTGCGTGTTACTTAAAATACCTTAAATGACTTGGTACCTCAATTTGACGAGTTGCTCCTTTAGCTACTGCATCTTCAAAATCCATACTCCAACCTAGAAAATCCTCAACAGTGTTGAACTCAAACTATCTAAAATAAACTCTGGTGACCGCAACAAACGTTAAATCACCAGAGTATTCCAGTTTGCAAATGATTGGGTTGTTTATTTTATGCCGTTTTTTACTTGTTTGGCATTCTGTCCACTTCACACGTTAGTGCCTGCCAGTTTTTAAATGTGAATGATGTGCTGAATGTGAGGGTCTTATGGAGTGCTTATTCATTCCAACAATTCACTAAAGAGTCTCCATGAATAGCTTCATTCCACCGATGAATAAAAACTGAGGCAGATGTTTTCAAAAACCTCTCACTTTCCAGGTGACTTTTCGAATTTCAAACTTTACTTAGCCTCTTCATATAATCCCTGTGATGTGTCTCTCTCTCTCTCTCTCTCTCTCTCTCTCTCTCTCTCTCTCTCCACCCATGACGCGCTCAGCCACTGGGGAACTGGAGGGATTTTGGTAGGATGTTTACACATATCTCTAAATGTTCTGGCTCCATCTCCGAGAGTGGGCTTGTTATTAAAATGCTTTATTTATATGATTCGGTGTTCAGGGAAATACATGTCATCATTTATTTGTAATTAAAAAAGATTCCCATAGGTTTTGTACTGTGTTTCAAAAACCTCTCATCACTAACCCATATTTTGGAAAGACTGTTGGAGATAATCAGGGTTTCATTTCTGTTTTTATTGCTCTAATAGTTCCTGGCCTTCTTCAATGTGTTTTAATCTTTTTTAAGTAGAGCCTTAAGTGAGTTTCAAATATTACATTTGGAGCATGATTAACATAAAATGGCTATCGTGTCACATTGTTTGCTACACTGAGCATTTTAATTGTAGTTATTGTCATATATTTATTTAATTATAATCAAATGTTTTACTCGTTTCATTGACAAAGACGAAGTATATTTGGAAAACCAAACCTAAAAAACGTAAGTATTGTGTGTTTTTCATATCAAGGGATATTTGCTTGGTTGACAGATATTTTCTAATTCAGGATATTTTTACTGCAATATTCCCATGATATTAATCAACTTGTCTCTGGCCTCTTGACTCTGTGTACGTGTGCATCTGTGTAACCGTGTGTGCATGCTTGTGTGACTGCACTAATGGCCCATGCGCTAAGTGTCATGTCCGAGGCCTAAAGCCTGGTTTTTATCTTGATTAAGGTTGACAGTGGCCTTTTTTCCATGCTTAGTGTCTGTGTTCTGCTAGCCATGCTACTGAAGGGGAAAAGATTTGATCACTTTCCCAGCATTGCCTTAATACAGAGGAAGAAAAAGCCTCTTGGTGCTGCTCAGTCTTCGTCACTCATGGTATAACTGTTTACGGAGCCATTGTTGGTCTGTCGTGGAAGATACACTGGAGGTAGTGGACCTCTGACGCAAATGCAATTTTCCTTTGGCTATTGTGTAGTCTCCAAATGTAGGTTTTACAGAGAAGTGGTGTGACTGGTTGATTTTCTATTAAATATGTGTGAAATGTGGAAGTTTAATAGCTTATTCAATATTTTTTATATGTTTAGTATTTAATTATTTCATTATTATATAAATAATCCATATTAAAGGAATGGTAGGCAATTTGTATAAACCAGCCAGAAATGCTAGATTTTTAAAAGTATCCGCAACAAAAACAATCACAACCCCTCCCTCTTATTTAGGAAAACAATGATGTCAAACGGTGCTATCCATGTGCAGTCTCATGGCATACAATCACATGTATTATTAGGAATAGATTCACCTTAAACTTTGTGTTGGACTCGGTTTTTTTATTTTGGTTGGGTCATTTGACATTCCTAACGAAGAAATTGTAGAATTGATCCAAAGGATTAGTAGCAGGCACCAGAACTCCTTAGCATTCCAGGTGCAGGGCAGCCAGCCTTCCTTGCCTTTTAAAATCTCAAGGCAGGTGGGTAACAAGCAGGCCTATTCCCTGGTGATGGGAGATATGCAGCAGGAGAGTGGTCACTGATTGCTATGGAAATCACCCATGCAATGGTGGCTATTTTCCGGCTCATGCAAGCTGCAGTGTAACATGGGTAAAATAATCACTCAAATATCAATGTATGTTTATATTTAGAATATCTTAGTAAAATAGGGGACATTTAAATTTGAATGTTGTTGGTAGATTAATGATATTTTTCAGAGTAGTTAATGGTTTGTTTATGCTTGTTGCAAAGCCCAAAAGGCTGTGAACCACTAGAGATTTTTTTTTTTGGGATGGTTGGCTTCGCTTGAATGATGGAAAATGTATTAATATCCTAATTATTACACAATCATTTCTCAATCCCTTGTTCACAAACCCTGTCTCTGATGACAACAATTTACCCACATTTGCTACAAGAGGATATGAGCACGTAGAAGATAGATGTATAACTGGACTTTCCATGCTTAATTTTTCTTTCGTTGTCTGCCAATATGATATCAGATATTTTTGCTGTGCAGCATCTAGCCAGCTAGCTAATCTATTCTGACATTCCTGTATAAACATGGAAGGCAGTCTCAGCTGACTGTGTGGCCGACTCACTCGCTGACAATTTTTTTTTTAAAATAATTTTATCCCAAAGATACACGACAACCTAACAAGACACACTACAAGTGAATAAAATACATTCTATAAGTCACAGTGTTTAGATTACTTGGTCATTAGTGGCAGTCCTAGGCGGGCTACATCCTGACTAGTCAAGACAATAAGGACATATTTAGCAAGTTGCATTTTGTCAAAGACTTCTGGGAAAGATCAAGAAACACATGCGCATGTCATGTAAACTGAGGAAGGAGCTTTCAGATAGTTTGACAGTCGTTTTCACTCTTTCCGTACTACTTTGTCTGCGACTGAATACATACTTACAGATTATTGGGTTTCGTCTACTGAAGATGAAAATTAACCTGATTTAGTAATGAATATTGACAATAATAGAGACACTAAGTAAGTAAATGTGTTAACTCTTAAAAGCCAGATCGAAGCATCCCTACATGTCAAGTGATTTTTCAATCTTTGTTCCCATTTTTTCTTTTCACTTCCTCTCTCTGTTTTGTTTTACACCGGCATGATTGAATTTGCTCAGAAATGTAATATCTGAAGTTCAAGCTAATTTGATTCTTCTTAGCCGAAGGCCGCAGGCTGCACTGAGATATCTCCAAATAGGAAATTGATTGTTTGTTGCGTTTTTCATCTTAGTAATGATTTGAACAACGATTGAATTGGACTGGTCTTCTGAGAATGTTTTTACATTCGACGCAAGTGTTTTCAACATTTACCAGCAATCTTAACACAATCTTTTAATTGGCAAATTATTATTCATCATATGCACAGGATATCCTCCCCACTGTTTGATTTGCAGCTTCCTATTAAAGTTAGTTTTATTCTCATTTTGATATTGAAGTTGCTTTTAAAATATATGCAATATGAACAGTTCAGCTGGAGCCCTAGAAGCAGTGTAATTTTAAACAGATGTGAGTATGTACCTGCTGTTTGTTCCAAAGAGAGCTAAATGAGGAAGATCTTGGAGGGGGGCGGGGGGTTCAATTTTTGAAAGTGTTTCAGTTTAAACTGCAGACACAGAATGAAGAAGAGATTCTGATGCTACATTATTGAAGTAAGAAAGTGATTGGTAAAATGGGATGAGGTGATGGAAAAATGTGGTGTAATCACACTCTAAGAAGAAGAGCTGGAGCAGAGGGGACTAATTGATTGGTTGTTTGGCTTCGGGCATCAGGTTATTACCACTAAAGTGTCTAGGAAGAAGCTGGATTTTTAAAGATGGAGGCAAAAGCCGGACTTAAGTTGGGAATAATGGGGAGGAAAGTAACGGAAAGTAAAGGAAACCTTTTAGGATTCTGAGTATCCCAGGACAAAAGGCATGTTTCTTACTGTTTTTATTTGATTATACAAAATTATATTATGCAATGTTTTAGCAATAGTCCTGTCTTAACATGGAGCATGGGGCGTGTTTATTATAGTGTTTATTGTTTCATATAAATGTGGTTTAAGTGTCCCAAATTACAGTTAGATGCAGGCAGGTGTTGATGGTGAACAATAATTTGTTTGGATGAGGTACAGATTGGTCATTGTGGGACATAAAGGATGAGTCAGGAGTTGTTGTATAGCCTATGAATGAGAAACGATCAATTTAAGATTAAGTGGGGGGGACATTGCCAAGAGAGGTCAAGTGAAACAGGTATTCTCATTAGCTTGTTTCAAAAAAATAAAATCTAAAGCAATCCAGTGTTTTATAAGCCATATACCACTGAGGAAATAAAAAGGGCAAGGGACAATTATTTATTTCCACCTTTTGCAGAGGCATCTTATCACCTCCATCTTGGAGATGTATACCCAAGGGTTATGCACCAAATAGTCGCTTTTGCACTGTTGCCATTATTTTTACCCATACATCAAGTGTAGTATTCATAAATGCCCTTGAGTTTGACTCGTCACCAATCCTAATCAATATGTTTCCCTTTATCTCTCTAGCTATACTATGCATTTCTCTTACGTTAAAAAGAGGCAAACATCAGTCAATAGTGACCAAATAAACCAATAAGTGTTTAGGTCCTGTAATCCATTCAGAGTCCTCTCAGGCCTTAGCATCATGATCATACTGTTCAATAGTACCCTCCACAGAATACCACGCCACGCTTGCTGTAATCTACACAGTACTTCCCACAGTAATTCTTGCATTAGACTTTCTCATTGCTTCGCTGAACAACCAGGGGGGTTGCCCCCCCTCCGATCAAATCTTGTTAAACCGACATGTGGTGTTGAAAGTAGAAAGAACCAACCAACCAGCAAGAAGGCAACAGAGTTCTGAGACGCGTCTTGTGGACTCCCAGAGGTTTTCCTCCTCTTTGAATTTTCTAATGAAACAGGTGTTCTCTTTATCTGGCTGATATGAGAACTGGGAAATTAGTTCACCCAAGCCTCATTTACATACTCACTAAACAAAGGAATGGAAAAGTAACAAGCTTTTTCCACCTATGTCTGCATTTTTATTAATTTGACATTGAGCAATATTGCTCCTGTATCAGTTCCGGTACTGATTGAATCGAGTTTGACCTGCTTACAGAGAAGCTAATTAAACACTTGGTTGATAATGATGAAGGTTAGCATTTACAGAAGAGCTTTGTGCTCCCTAACTCCAAGATGGT
>OOFG01060125.1:10240-25421 GCA_900323295.1 Molva molva
GAATGAAATGTAAGTATGAATTGCAAATGAGTGCACTGTCCTATGTAATGTTATATTTACGTTTTTCGTCAAGGATAAACAAATAAACAATCAATTGTCTAAATGAAAGGATTGTGTAAAAAAAAAGTTGTTTGCCAAACATTATTATTATATTATTATAATATTAATACTTCTTTCAAATTTGCATTTCAATAAAAACTGTGCATATCAATTTACTTGCTGTGTGTGAGGGACATAGGAAGTGTTTCAATTAGCTTTTCTCCAATTCCTCTTGCTTATTATGCAAAATGCATGTGGAAAAATCTTATTTTTTATTTTTAGGTTCAACCTAAAAATCTATTTGTGGATCAAAATATTTCTCTCGTCATATGCGCTTGTTTAATTTTATTTTTGCACTTAGAATTTCTCCAACTTCCACTGATCTGGGGACGTGCAGAATAAATTAATGACCTTTAGCTTAACTTGAATTTGCTTTTGTTTGAGATAAATCCTCAATTGAATGCCAGATCGAATTTCCAGATTTATATTTTCCCCCAATGTAGCCCTAGCTTTATTGCTTTATGGCCGATAGGCAGATGTAATGCTGATTTAATAATTCCTTTCGGCTTATAGGCCTAGCCTAGCCTACTTACAAAAGTTATGAATACCAAGCTTATGAAGGTCATAATTCATCGCTAGTCTATTACGTAAGCATGCCTAGTAGCCTTATACTGGATTTGTTAATTGTCTTGCGTATGAAACAAATAGGGGAAAAAAGGGATTTGCAGATGTTTGCTTCCACCCTGTTGCACAAGAGAGCGTAGCAGCTCATGGCACATTGGAAAAATACATTATAAGATGTGCTTATAATTTTCTTTTTTTTGACGGTTGAACAGAAAACCATGATTTTTTTGGGCAGAGGTTTTAAAGCTAGGGCAGTTGGAGAGCAGTTTGGCAGTTTGGAGAAACCAATCAGAGTATGCTAGATTTTTAAAGTGTCCAACTGAAAGAATCCCACCTCTCCCTTCAGGCCTCCCTCCAAGCCACTCCCCTAAAACGCATGACTAGCTTGCTAGCTTTAGCAGTAGGTCTGCCTAGCCTTATGGGAGACGCCGGGCATGCACACTGAGTACACGGGCAGTGTTCGCACAGGTAGCTTGGTAGGTAGGTAGGAAGACAGGTAGGCCATCCAATCATTTCATTCGGTCTGAATGAAATGATTGGATGGGCCGATAACAGGCCTGCGACAGCCAAGAACATTTGATTTATTGATTGCTGTCAGAATGTAAAGAGAACTTTAACAAATATTCCAAAAAATTATAAAAAAATTGATTGCCTACCCTAGCTTTAAGGGTTTAAAAAAATGGATATTGCCCAACCCTAATGTTCATTTGATAATCTTATGCAGTAAATTACATTGTGATGATGCAATTATATTGTATTTCATTGTGTTATGGCGAAAATATACCTCAACTACAGGGATTGAAACTGCCATTTTTAAGTAATCCTATTTATATAATGTATTCGTGTAATTGTGATACATGGTCATTTATTGAATCTTTAACCCTGAATCTTGCCAGATGATTGCCAAAAGATGGATAGATATCCAAATACAGTGTTTCCATTAATTGTCCATTACCATTAATGTCTTTTGTACCCCAACTGTATTATTATACAATTATCATTTAGCAAAAAAGTATTAATATTGTAGTGGCCTAGGCTTAGCAATTGTTAGTATATAACAGGGGTATTCAATAAAAATTCAAAGAGGTCCAGTTAGAGAATATTTCCTCAAGAAAATGAAACAAATGTCGAACTTGCGTCATGATTCAGTGCCCTATATGTTGAAGTAGCCTAGTGGTTGTATCAATGTCTGCATGTAGTCAACAGCTTACTGAAATCAAATGAAGAAAGTACAATTCAATAATATTTCAACAATACTTATTGTTACTATAAATAATAAGTACTCTAAAAATAAATAAATGTTATTTTCTCATTTCAAGTAAAATAAGGACTGCATTTCCAGTTATGCAAATGTAAATCTTGAAGTAAAGTTCAAGATTTTAGAAAATTGAAATAAAAAGGCTATTGCTCGAGTTTTCCTTTTTCTTAATTTTTGTTAACTCCAACAATCTCAACACATTGCAACAGTTTAACAGCTTTGACACATCCTATCTCTTTGTGTGCTCGTGTGTGCTCGTCCTGCCAGGATTTTAAATCTGGGCTGGAATGGTGTCAGGGCCATTCTCATACACATGTATAGTTGCCCATTGTTGAGGCTGGAACAATATTGGGTTGTTCATAGTGGAGAAAGCTGCCTCTCAGCTGTAGGTGGAGCCGACCGTGGTCAACATGTACGATCGCCACGGTCTGGGAACATATGAGACATACTGCTTACATGTCTGTCCATACTTGAATAAAAGCTGTTTTTCGCTGTCTACCTTTTAATGTTTACAGCGTGCCATGTTAAATTACGTTTTTCGGACAGTTCTCGTCTCGTCTCTCCCCTGTTTGTTTCTGTATCTCACTTACTAACTTGCGTCAAAATGCTTATAGGAATGCACAGATTGGATTGGCTGAGTAGCATCACGTGAGATGATTTACGCATGCAATTGGTCTCTTGAGATTCCTGGACCGCTAAACCAGTGCCATAATGGCTAGAAAAGCTGCTCCAGTAAAACTAGAACCCCTCCGTCAAAATGTAATAATTCTCAATAATTTATCCGTTATACGTCCGGGTCCGGATAGGATGACGTCCGGGTCCGGATAGGACGACGTCCGGGTACGGATAGGACGACGTCCGGGTCCGGATAGGACGATGTCCGGGTCCGGATAGGACGACGTCCGGGTACGGATAGGACGACGTCCGGGTACGGATAGGACGACGTCCGGGAACGTCTGGGTCCGGACCCGGACCGCGGTCCGCCTTTAAGTGACCTCTGCTTTATAGGATAGCCGATAGCTTGGCCAAAGACAACGCAGGTTATTTAGGTGGATGGGGTCCTTGGAAAGCCTAAGAAGCGGGAACCGGGCATCTCCCAGTTCTGTGTTTGTGCTGCTGTCACAGATGCATGTAGTTGGGGCTTTTGTGTATCAGTGTGGCTATTGGCTGGCTGACTCCCAGCTGACCAACCAGACAAGGGACTGAACTGACACTGGGGTCACATATCCGTCGCCCCTCATGGTGGAATGTCAGTTTTTTTCATTGGATCATAAATTACACAGGCTATAGGCAAAATATAAACAGTGTGAGACATGAAAGGAGCAAGGTGAGGGAGAGCTGGGAGGTATAGTGGAGGCTAAATAGTTTTTTCCTCATTAATGTAGATAAACTTGCAGTGTGTGTGCATGTGCGCGCTCCAGGGAATTAACCAGGTCACTAAAGGGTCTGTCAGAGGTCCTTTTCTGTAATTAAAGACTGTGTGGCTACAGCATGTTTTTCATTTTTACATTTGGCTGCCAGAATCACGACCCAGCCATGTGACTAAGCTTCTGCAGGCTGATTCCCCTGGTCTTCTCTAATAGAATTTAACCAAAACACAAATTAGTCATGTCACTGTGTGGTTTTGCCCATAGAAAGGCTGCCTCAGTGCGTGTGGCAATATTACAGCAATAGAGCACATACTAATTGTAAACAGTAAGTGTAAACTGCTCTCAAGGCTGTTATCCTCATAAATTATATTTTTAATGTGCACATTTGAACAGTTTGTGTGCTGTTTATCCCAAAATGTAACCTCACTTCACGAATTGCACACAAACACATTGCTTTGTTTCCTCTTGGATTTGGATTTGCCAACAGGGAACATGCATGGCCAGGATCTGCCTTGCCAGCTTTATTTCTGGCTTCATATTTACATTCTTACCAACCTTCACCACAGTCTTTCAAATGAAATCTCAAATAGTCATGGCCCATGTTGATTCAGTTAAACTGCTCAAATATCAAGTTGATTAAGATCGGTCGGTTGAATTTAGTCTTCAGACTTTTATAAAACGGATAGTTCTGGTCCTTGATTCTGATTTGCTTGAAGCCATTGTAAAATACACACCTGGGATCGCATAACAATTGATTTTAAGCATTAATGCGCTGCCAATCTCTGCCTATTTGTTAGCCAGTGTTGCTTGGCCTGTCTTGAGGATCTATATTGCATGGCGGAAGAATGATTTGTTTTCAATAAATGATCGCATTTTATGTTACTGCGTGTTTATTTTTCGAAATCTTACTAGGTAGTCTATAGTTACCGTGTTAGTAACCGTTTTATAAAAGCATTAAGCCACTTGAGGCCGTGATTAACAGTGATTTTAGTACAGCTAGAGGGCTTTGCGAACTAGTTCTGTCTAAACTTGTTCACTGCTATACCTTACTTGAACTGACCCATATTTAATGTCATGAGCTACACCTGTGTTTTTACAAACGCGAAAAGGGCTGATTGTATAGAATCAGGATAAGGAAAAAGTAGACGACCCCAAATCCTTGACAAAATTAAGTTTCAATCAAAAATAGGTCATCCCACACCAAAACTGCATAAATTCTAGTTTATACCTAGATTTTGTAATGAAATGGGGTAAAAAGTAAGCAGTAACTGTAAATCAGTTTGGTTTTATATAATCACACTGCAGTTTGCAATGGAAATAAACTAGAAATGATAGCGTTGTACAGTGTCCAGTGCAGTGTTCAGTAGCCTATCAATTAAACATTGAGTTTGCCAATTTTGTCAATATTTCAGTTCTGTACAGCCAAGAATTCTGTATCTACTGCTCAGTAATGGTTTCCACATGCTCCAGTATTCATCCTATTTCCTATTTGGTCATTCTGCTTGCTGTGTTTTCGCTCCACATCCAACGCTGTCTCTACACCCTCGCTGGTGCCTCTGGTGTAAGTGGGAGTGCTTGAATAGCCCATTTTAGGGAGCTCACTACCACAAAGAACAGGACAACATGAGCACTACCGTATGCTTGAATAAAAAAACATGTCAAGTCAAATTATACTTGAATAAGTCCAAGGAAAGGAACACCTCTGTGCACTCAATCCAGATGTCACACCATCATACAAACACCATCACAAAAACATTTGATCAGCAAGGTGTCATTGCAGTTGGCTCAAACAGAGCCACCAAGCTTTCCTGAGGACCTGTGTAAGCAGAAACATTCACTTAGCTCTTTTACCTTCTTTCATACTAACAGCCAATGTTTTACTCAATGGGATATTCAATTTTTCATGTGATAGAAAGCCTGTTAACAGGAATTACATGAGTTGCGTTGAGTTTGCCATACATTGTTAGTTGTTGTTTTGTAACTGCTTTGATGTTAATGTTTTGTATTCCTTAGTTTGGCGGATGCTTATTTATTAAAACTACCACAAAGACACAGATGTACATCCAACGAGAATAATTAGGGGTTAATTATATCCCTACTCCTTTTGCCAGATTTTTCAACCATAATAATTGTATATACTGGACACCGCATCAAGTAGAATAATACACAGGTGTTGCACTCCGCTGTAAATATGGAATGGAGTTTTAGAAGGCAATTACAATCAACATCAGCTAGATATGTTTTCAAATTCCAAGGGAATTTGTACAAATACTCTATGGAAGGCAATCTCGATTTTGCTGCACATAATTAGTTTGGTTTGTCATTTCAATATTTTACAGAAAAAAACATAAACAAAAGTAAAAATGACACTCCAAACCTTATTAGGTGTGTTCTCTTGGATTTAAATGATATGTGGTACAGGATTAATGGACTGCTAACAAGTCAAATGTATGAGGCAGCAATGTCTGATTGCTGCCTCATATATTTAAGAGTGGCCACAAGTCATGTTGATCCGTCATGCTCTGTTACCCCCTGCCCTGTGTCGTGACTAGTCTACAATTATTATGCTGTATTGACGCGTTTTTAATTATATTAATTAGTAATCTGTTTTCGGTACAATCAGTGACAGCAAGTTACTGATTGTTAGGGTAAACTCTCTTTATAAAATCCAGCAAAAATGGATGTATTCTAATTTGCTCAGCAAATCATCCTCACGTTCGTCCTGTAATCCACAGGACGAACGTGAGGATAAAATGAAGCATTCATGCATGACTTCATCCAGGCTAGATTATTGTAATTATTCTGTACTTACCTGTCTTAATGATTCATCACTACAATGCCTCCAGTAAGTGCAAACTGCTGGAGCCAGAATATTAACTAATCCTTGGCAAAGATCCCACACAACCCAATCTTCATGGCTTCTGTTTCGTGCTTCCCATAACATTCAGGATATAAGTTATTTTATCACCTCTTAAGCTCTGTAAGGCCTTCCTTCTTTTAATCCACGTTAAGCATTTTGCAACTGCCGTTATGAATTATACCTGACATGATGATTATTATCACCCTATTATTAAACACAGGCTCTGCCTCCACCACCCCATTCTCAAAAACACATACACAAACACACGTATATGTTCACATTCATGTGTTTAATGGTACTATATGTTTAAATGCTTACTTAAAGCTCTGGATGTTATATCAAAAACCCCTAGAGCTTTAAGTAGGCATTGCGCTGCTTTAATAGTGGAAGAGTCGGTGCCTCTCAGGAAGGCATTGCGCTGCTTTAATGGCGGAAGAGTCGATGCCTCTCAGGAAGGCATTGCGCTGCTTTAATGGCGGAAGAGTCGGTGCCTCTCAGGAAGGCATTGTGCTGCTTTAATGGCGGAAGAGTCGATGCCTCTCAGGAAGTCTGGCCTTTTGAAATGTCACAGTCGTTTCAGAAGACTGTCCCTTTCCTGGAAATAAATTTCCCCCTCATATTATTTTTTTCTTCCTCTTCTAGTTCAACTTTTAAAATAGCTTATCTTTTTTGATCATACATTCCTTTTTTGTCCAAGCTCTAAGGAATGTCACTGACTCATGCACCGGTCATTGGGAAGAGCATCGCCGCATGATTGGGGATCAAACCAAGCTGATTCAATGATCAACACACTTGACCTTAACATAAGCCCTTTTGAGGGAGTGTATTACTTTGCTTTGTATTTTTAAAGATCACTCCTACAATGTTTTTGCCATTTGGCAAAGAGTATAAAGTAAAAGCGGCGGCTCTTTGACCCCATTCTTGAACAAATGCAGCGTCGGTCAGGTTTAATACAGTTTAAACGCATCGTTTTTTTGCACACATGAGACCAAAGACCAATATGTGTAGCGCTGGAGGTGGGTGTACATTTTCCATCGTCTGAGAGATCTCTGACCTGACTTCTTTGGCTTGTGCGTTCCTTTCAAACTCTACAGTGCAAGCACAAATCTTAATTACAAAAGAGATTTGTGGGCGGCAGGATGCTCTGTTCATTTTTTAGTGGTTGTCTGTAGATTTCCATGTAGGCTTTATTTTTGAAATTGTACTTGAAGATTAATGCCAAAAATGTTGATTTTTGTGGAAAAGCAATTTTCGAGCTAAAACTATCTTGACATAATAAGTTTAAATTTATCAAATTTATTTGTGTCTCTCCTTTGTGTGAGGTTTGGTAAATTGAACCAGAACTATTTGAACTATTACTCAATAAATATTTATTATGCCAGTAGGTTAACATGAAGACTCTTAAGTGACACATCGTGCACATTTATGGCAACGTAAATTACCCAACTATGGTTGATCAACCATAGTTGGGGGTTGGGTGGATTTTGAACCACCCAACCCCCATTGTTACGTCTCTCAATGTGTCTCTCTGAGGACCCTTAGCCCCCCCTCTTCACCACACCTATGCAGCTGCTCTGCCTTTGTCATCACCTACACCACTCATTCCTCTCTCTCTCTCTCTCTCTCTCTCTGTCTCGCCAACTGTCGTCCTTTCATGCACATGAGCTGCTTAAGTGTTTTCCTGCTCATCCTTCTCCACACTGTCGTTACGTTACGTTTCTGCTGTCTTTTCCCTCCCTCTAACATCACGTCACCGTTATCTCATGTGTTGCTCCAATCGTATCCATCCCATCATATTCTCATTTCTATGTCATCATTTTATATATCCTCTCAGTGGGTTTCTATGACTTTAATCGTCTCCAACTGTCAGGCATTTGGTTTCACCGCGGCCTTCTAACTGTGTTCTTCCCGCCTTCCCTTTTACGCTTTATTTTCGGTTCAGTTTTTTCCCCTCCTCCTTGTGTGGATTTAAGTAAACTTAGCTCAGATCTTCAGCTAGATTCGTCTCTTTGTACAGAATACTGCTCGTTTGCTTCTTTTCCCTCTTTGCCCACCCTCCTGCCCCACAGCCGACACGTTTATGTTCGTGTCCCACTCATACATTTTCCCTGTGGGTTTCTCTATTTCTTCCGCTGTCTGTTCAATGTTGCCTTTTGTGTGTTGCAACTGCCTTGTTGAGCCTTCTCCTCTTTTTTCCTCTCCCATTTTTTTCTCTTTTCAAACGTTAAAGACATTCATCCCTCCCATCTTTCCAACATCGCAAGGGCTACAAAAGGAAGCCTATAGGATTAGGAGTTGTGAAGACTGCAAATCCGCCACCTGAGAAAGACCCTGTATTTCTGTATTCTGCAAATGACCCCTCTGATAAAAATGAAAATCGAACGCTTTATTGAAAGACAGTAACTGTTACAGGCTTAGCTGAACGTTCAAAGATGAAATTAGATTAATTTGGTGGAGCTTGGCTGCATGTTCCATCTGTGGGGGCCTGCTCTTGCTGGTGTCTTAGAAAGTTAAAAGATCTCTTTAGCTTTGGCAAGTGACCCCTCAGGGTAGGAATGGACCAAGTCTATTGATTTCAGAAACAAAGGGAGACCTTGCCTGCTTCACAACATCCCTCGCTACACCCACTTTGGGCAGACAAAGACCCCATGCCCGTATCATTATACCCACTCTCAGCTGGAGTCCTCCTGTGTTCTGCCCCCAAACAGCCGTGGGCGATATTGAATGATGGAGTGATTCATGTTTTGATCCATACACGGATGCAGTGCCCTAAAGCCCTGTTCTCCATTTGCACGCGAAGAAGGAACTTTGTTTTCCAAATATTCTCCCTACTCTCTATAGACTCACATACACTCCAAAGGGATACTTCTGGAGTTTATGTAAGCAGATCCTACCTATAGCCAAGAGCCACACTTGATCTGGCTTGTTTACGTTCTCCATATATCTCAATAAGTAGTGCACTTTACATCAGACAAGTACAGCATACTTTAACCTCTTTTGTTCGCAGAGCATGGAAAAAAACATACATATAACCAGGAATGTATTTACCAAAGCACGTCTACATGCTGGAAACCTGCATCTGTTTAACCAGGTCAATTACTATTTATAGACAATACAAGATAAAAAATACTGTGTACAGAGATATGTAGCATGAGGGGATCAACATTAAATCTAAGACAAATGAAGACCCAGGACTAGGTGGAGAGATTATATCTCAACACTGGCCTGGGAACGCCTCGGGATCCCCCCGTCAGAGCTGGTCAATGTGGCCCAGGAAAGGGAAGTCTGGGGTCCCCTGCTAGAGCTGCTGGCCCCGCGACCCGACCCCGGATAAGCGGTTGATGATGAATGAATGAATGAACTGATAGTTTGAGTTTTGCATAAACGTGAATGTCAGGGGAAAAGGTGCTCACATTATGATCTTCAGTTGTTGTTTTTTTAAATACATTATTGTTGGTTTTTCTCATACATTTTCATTACTCATTTCAGAAGTCAGGTCAGAGACCCCTCAGGCCAAGGAAGCTGCACACCCAAATCCAGCTCTCCACAAATCCTGACTCCTTTAGGGGTTTCTTCCTCTTTTCCTGTCCCAAAACCAACCCTATTTAAATCTTCTGAATGCTCCCTTTCAGAGAGTCAAAGAGGGACGTCGGCATCATTGCTTTTGTTTTCTCCTAGAACTTTGGTCTGTGAAAGGGAAAGTATATCAAGAAAATGCCCATGACATGTTAAATGTTGCAGGTTAAAATATCTTCTACGTATTTATAAGCCTGTGTTGTACTATTTGTGTCATCTCCAATTTAAATTCACAATTAGGCAGTCCACTTGTCTGTGTTGTGACTGAAAATATGCCATGGTATTGTCATCCCCTTGAAGAGCACAACAGAGCCTAATTAACCAGAGTGCACCTCCTCAATAGAACAAACCTCTTCAAAACAAAGATATCAAGAAAAAAAACACTCCATTGTTGCTTGAGAGGTAGAGCTTGCTATTGCTACAATAATGTTGGCACACTACAGATAAATTATAGGAGCAGTGTGAAAATCACCAAACTATGGATGTTTGTACATAGGTTTCAACAACCTATAATTTAAAATGCTGGACAAGTGAAGGCTTTAAAAAGATAACTTGAAACCATCACAATCCCCTGTCCTGTGTTAACTAATTGCATAGTGGACGCTCCCTCCCCTGTTCCCTGTCCAGCGCTTGACAGTCTGTTTGATACTTGTGACTTTTTCCTGTTGTCTGTTGGATAAAGTTTGCTGTGCTGTGACTCTGGGGCAGGGTGGGAGCGTTTCCACAACACACAGCGCAGACACAAACACTCTTAGTGAGAGAAAGAGCTTCTGTTTAAGCGGAGAACTCGTGCCCGTCCTCCACACAGCTTCTAATTGCCTTGTTTTCCATCTGTGCTATCTGGCAGTAACAGGGCTCTTTCTCATCTTTAACCTTTTCCCCCAATTTTTTCCACTTTTCTGCCTGGCCAGACCTCACACAGAAGCTTCTATTGGAATTGCAGATGTGGCACATGAAGCGACCAATGGCCAATTCTTTAAGTAGTCACATTAGCTACATAAATAGCCAGCCAAGAGAAAGCAGAATGCTCCAGGCAAGCCTTTTTAAGATGCCCTGGTTACATTAATTTGTGTGCGCTGGAAATAAGATTAACAGTCCTACATTGTGCTTGGATTCTAAATAAGTCATAGCTTCCTGTTAAAGATGTAAAGATTTAGTGCTTTAACTTTGTAATGGTTTATATTAGCAAGTGTGTGGTGGCATTTGTCAAGGTAAGCATATCTGAAAGGGGTGTATTTTTTATGCATGAATTGTTATTATCCCTCACTTCGGTGGTTTTGCCATTGGAAAAAATATGTGCTAGCTCATCTCGAGATATTGGAATCCTTAATTTGCATTAATCAGTGAATCGTTTTTTACATTACACACATTCAATTCATCCTAGGGCAGGAAATATGTTTTTAGGCTGAACTAAGGAGTTATTTTTCATTCACATAAATCTAATGAGCTTGGTTTAAAAGGAAGATCCCTGACATTAATAAAATATCTTATGGGATACCTTGAGCTATAGTGAATAAATTCTCACTTTTCCTTTTAGTTATTATTATAATCCAGATATTATCAACGTGTTTTGCACATTCAATACTGTAATTTTCCTTAGCTCTGTTACGGTCATCTTATTCAACACTGTACACATCAAAATAATTTGATTTGTCATTTTCACTTTAAGAAATGCAGCCTAGTGCTGCTGGATCCAAAAGATGAAATCTCAAGACAGTCATGTGACCTTTTGCACTGAATTGGCATAATGAAATAATTTCACTAAATGCTCCAATCCACTGACCATCATTAAAGTAAAGTACTTAATGTGGAGTTAAGTATATTGCAGCAAAGTGTAGCCAGGGAAAAAGAGAGGAGGGGAGGTAGAGCCAACATTGGCCCATACAATTATTTAAAAACAGACTTTGAGGTGGCTCTTATAGCTATTGTCATTCTCCAGATTACTTCCGGATATTTGCCGGATGTGCAGTAGATACTTTACTCCATGGTATAATATGACTACATCTATTTCCGGGTCAGTTGAAGGAAATCTTATTGATACCGACAAATAGTGGAAAAGGTGAAATGAAAGACTGAAAAGCAATAATCTATAGGCAATCTGAAACACACTGTTGGACAGGACTGTTGGTTAGTATTTTGGCAGTTTGGAATAATGTTATTGTTTGTTGACACCAGTTTCCCTAATGGAGAAGAAACTGTTCCAATTCCTAATATTCCGTTTGCCCTCCTACGGATCAGGTTGAAAATGAACCATGGGTCTAGGAAAGCAGATATCAGATAGTTATATCTATTAACCCTTTTGAAATGGCTTTCATCCTCATTAAGCATCAGTACATTCCCTTCTGCACGGTGGACTGGACTGTATGTATCCAGCTGAACGTAGCAACTATGTTAACCAACTGTATAATCAAACCTGCTAAAAATAATTACTAGTACTACTAGTACTCTTGCCTGATAATATTAGTTCTGTGAAATTATGTTTTCCAAGACACGCTACTATTGTACAGTTCTAGCCTCCATGTCACCCTCAACAAGTTGTGAAACTGTACCCTCAAAAACTGCACCAAACACTCAAAAAGTTTGGTGCATGAAGCTTGTGCTGTCCAACTCTCTTTGGCTTGGTATAACTTATCTGATTCCCTCTCAAGAATCTTGGCAGAAGATGGACGATGGTCACTTGGAGTTTAATAGAGGTAGTTATATACCCATCATCCACAGAGGGCTTCAGTGAGCTCGGGATTGATAACTTTTTTATCACCGGCCAAATCGTAGTGCGTGGACGCCTGGGCGTTATGGGTCTACAGACCGCAGCTCTTCCTTTAGTGATAATGATGATGATGTATGGAAGGGTGAAAACGGCACCATTTGGACCAATGGGGATGAAGCTGGTTATAGTCAATAGCATTATACCATCCACTATGAAATTACCACTGGCGCAAATATGTTGAGGTCATAACAGGGTTCCAGATATCCAATTTTCAATATTTTTTTCTTGTGATGTACATATCCATCCCTTTATCAGTATTCCATTGAATTCAAAATGGCTTTTTTCTTTCAATAGAAAGCATCTGAAATACAACTGCCTGAGTGTGATAATTAATAGCTAGCTAGGTAATAGACAAGGCAAGTACAAATCTGCTATCGAGGTAGACATTGAACCAACAAGTTGTTTTTTTTCCTTTTTGAAGTGGATAAGAGTAATTTGTCATACGAAATGATAGTGGAATGTAAAGATAATAGCAGCCTAAGTAAATACATCTCTTAACTTCAACGTAATCTCATTCACGTAACTCATTTCTGCAGTTTCCAGGCAGTTAAATTGTAGTTTTATCCCATCAATACAGAGCTCTGAGGAAAAGGAAAAGAAAGATAAACACACCCAGTTTATTTCAGCCCATTGTTGCCGTCATTCTGAACTATTTGTGTAGAGCCCACGATTCATCACATACTATCATAACAGATAATACTGTAAACATATGATGGGGTGGTATGTTTTGAAAAACGGTTAAATAGCAGTACAGTGTCTGATATTCTTGTGCCAGGCATGGACACATGTACAGTATATAAGGGTATTTCCCAGTTGTTCACGGTCGTTCTCCACCTCACAACAATCCTGGGATGAAACTGGCACTGTCCTTGATGACTGTACTTGTGCATTTAATTCTTTTTTGCTGGTAATGGAGATGGTGAATCAATTCCGTAATTGAATTGGGAGATGTCACCATACTTTATTGAATCAATCAGGTGAGTAATTGGATCACTTAAAAGCCCAACATACTTTATAGTCTATGGTGCATGACAACAGAGGCAGGTGAAATAGCAGACTGTACAGTCTTGAGCAGTTTGCTTCTACAAGTAGTCTGATGGCTAAACCACCAGTAGAAGTCTTCATTTCCCACTGGTCAAGTAAACCTGGAAATGATATTATATATTTGTAGAGCTATTAAAAATAATGTTATGTGCAACATTTGTATGTATGTGTGTACATTAAAAAAATAAGTACTTGTAGACACGTGTTTTTTCTGACCTGTGAAAAATACCTCCTTAATACTTAATTTACCATGAATAATGAAACTTCCCAAAGCAGCATAGTGTCCAAAAACTGATCAAAGTAAATTAACATTATTAACAATTGCAAATGCTAAACACACCAAACACATACACACACACACATACACACACACATGCACACACATACACTGAACTACACACTTCACTCAGCAGTAATAGAAAATCATGGGAATTAAATTAATTAAAATCTTCCGCCTGAGTTCCCAGGCCCACAGTAAAGTGTCCACTCAAAAAGCAGCAGGATACAGGTTTTCAAATCACGAGTTGTATTGAAAAGACATAACATCAGATGTGCTACAAAAACGTATTGTTCTCACTCACATTTGAGTTTGAAATTGGACATGCTGAAGAGCTCTCTGCACACATTCAATCAAAACTAAATGTAAACAATTGGAATTGTATTCTCTGAGGGCGAAACACTCAGTGATACAGTATTGTATAACACAGTACACAAAATCTTTTCTGTTTTTCTTTAATCAGAACAGGAAGGGTCAGTCTGTGAACAAATGGAATTGAAGCCCTGATGCCGTTTCCAACCCAGTTTATCAGGGGTTGTGGTTTTGAGTTCCTCTCTGTAATCACATAAGCTTCCAGAGCACTAAAAGCTGGTTATTTTCATCCCAGGGAGATTGTAAGCATTTGCCCTTTAATGCATTAAATGGACTAAGATAAAGCAATGAACTTGAATCAATCTTTAGTACAAACAAAAGCATGGGGAATTCCATTTTTGTTTACAGGGGTGACCGAGTGACCAGGGTAGATGTAGGGTATATTGAAGAGGAACAAGGGTGCAATGATGCCCAAAGAAGGCGCTGGGTTCAGGTGACTCTCTCCCACCAGGCGCTTTAAATGCGTGACTAATAACACTCCTTCGCTGTTTTCATGGTTGTTTGTGTTGTGACTGTTTGTCAGAGAGTAAGTGGAAATTGTAGCTGTGTTTGTAGCTTTTTTTCTATGCATTGTTTAGGCCAACGTGAGGTTCTATGCATAACCAGATGCTACTTGAACATGTGCAAGGCTGTGTGGCGCTTGGTTACCTGGGCAACAACCACTCTATTCACAATGCAGTGTGTTCTCCTTACATGCATCCAGCACGAGCGCATATTGCGCTCCATGCAATTTTCTTTTATGCTATATTTTCATACCGTTGTATGAGAGCATTTCTGTTAAAATGCACCAGAGCCCTTCTGGGATCAGTGATCACACTAAAACCACTCGGCGCCCGTCCACAGTAGCACTTTGCACACACACATCCGCACCGTTTACGTGCACATCAGCAGCGCGCACACGCAGAAAAGCACTGTTCACACAACCCCTCAGCACCACTGCTGGAAAATCGTAGGGGAAACACTGGTATCTGTATCGGTTTATCTATTGATGGCA
>OOFG01060126.1:0-14221 GCA_900323295.1 Molva molva
CACAGCTTCTCTCGCCTCCCTCTCAAGGCGCTGTCGGAGGAGTTCCTGCTGCTTGGCGAGGTACTGCTTGATGAAGCTGTTCTGGCTCATCTCCTCCCCGATCTACAACCGCAGCAGCAGCACATTGAAAAACAGTCGTGGGTGTGCCAGCCACAAAGGCCAGACCTCCTGCTATGCTCTTACGCTATATGTTATTTCCGCTCTCTTTCATGTCAGACCTGGATTCTCAAAATAAAAACCCATTCATTACAGGTCAAGCAAGTGACCAGATTTTGATTGTTGACATAGAGGCAGTTTATTTTTCCTTCATATGACTTTAGGACTTATGATGGGACATTATGGACAATGGACCAACGTGTACCAACAGCTAGTTGCTGGTACATGTTGCAAAGCGTTACCGTGTCACCCACCTGAGAGTTGGGCTGCAGTCCACTGTGAGGGGTGGAGGTGCGCTGGAGGTTCTCCAGCATGAGGGCCTGTTGTTGGAGAGAGAAGGGAAACGATTTGATTCCCTTGTTATTGACTGCACAAACATTGAAAGAGTTTGTAAATACTCCATTATGTTAATCAGCTACAACGCCGTTCTAATATATACACAGCAATGGATTTCCATTGGATTAGATATCCATTATAGTTGTATGAACTGGTGTGTTTGTACAACCTGGGGAACAGCGTTTGTTTATTTCAAAGAATTGTTGAATTGGACTGAGACATACAGAAGAAGCAAGGAATGCTATGATGAAGACCACAATATTAACATATAGGCCTGATTTTAACATTGAAGACCAAATGAAAGACGAAAGTGAATGAATTGACAAGTCGATAAACCTAGCTTCTTCCGTTGGAAGGCCTCCATGATCAAACGGAACAATCCATACAGAAGACTCCACAGGCTATGTTAAAGTGCCACTTCTGTTCTGAGGTTGATGTCAATCGGTCAACAGAGAGACATAAACTTTAACTATCTCAAAACTTCCAGAAACATGCCTTCTGGCCAGGTAAGTTTTAACAACACATACACATTCTCAACACCACAAGGAAGCAATAACTACAGTTAAAGAATTTGGCGGGACATAAGTAACATTCTCATTAGAAACAGAAATTCAGGAATGAATGAGAGCAAACCGAAGGGACCGATCCAACGTACGCGCAATGGATAAAATAATAATAATACGTCTGAATACTACAACTATTCTTAATGTTACATTTACAGTGCTGACATTCACCACGAACATTTGAAAATAACTGCTTGATAGTCAACTGAAGCTAGTTTTAAAATGGTTTCATTTTGTACTTTCATTTTGCCAAACATGATTTAAAGTTGAGGGAAATACATAAGTTTCATTAATAGTCTTTGGCATTTTATATAACGTTATACAACGCACTTCCAAAATACAATTGATCCGATGTATACAGATATAGATAACTTGACACATAAAAGGCTTTTAGAGTATTTATATTAAGACACATTGAAAAAAAATACTAATTACAAGGACGCGCTGGTTGCGTTTATACAGCGTAACACCTCCGATAGACGTAAACAACCGCTCACACACGCGGAAGCATGCAAACTTCAGCAACAGCGGGTGCGTATTTAGTTCTCTAACAAACATTCACATCGTTGCATCGACATGTGATTTGTTTGCATTGTTTAATTTCAGCTCTTCAAACTACAGCCGATTTCCATCACCGACCTAGTAAAAGTATTTACTTAACCTCCCCCACGGTTTTTTTTTTATGGAGCAACAACGCGCGGATTCGACTTCTCTAAACACACACCAGCGGCGGCGGCAAGTCAGCAACTACGGCCACCGCTCTACTAGCAGCTACACACAGCGGTAGCCCAACAGAACAGATAGTCCCATATTTAACTCGTGTAACCCCGGGTGGCAGACCCAGGCGAAACGAAGCCATGTTGTGATGCATCACGGACAGAACGCGTGATTCAACCACATCGCTCTTGAAATACATTTTTGATTGTTTTTGCATTGATAAAAGCAACTGCTACGCTACCGAGGTAGCAGGCAGTTGTCGGCCTTCTAGACAAGCATCAGCCCGTCGGTTCGTAAACGTTAGTTAGCGTGCAGCCGCGGCGATCGCGAAATCGCGCCGAACTCACCCCTTTGAGTCTTTTAACGAGTGCATTTTTCGGTCCACTTTTAGAGAGTCCTCGTTCCTCGAGAGCAGCTTTTAAATCCGCCACCCGAAGAGAGTTTAGCGGTCTCCCGTCCAGCGTAACGTCTTCAAGGTCCGCCATTTTCCGATCCTCTAGTTCGTTCCCAGCGAGAGTAGTGAGCTACGCCTTCCTTCACCCGCGTCATAACCGACGACTTCCCTTGAATAAATACAATCAATCAAATATATCCATCGTTAGCTTTATGGTAGAATAATATATATTTTTTTGGAAGGGTTAACAATAACTGTGGTTTTTTTTTTTTAATTAAATAATTACTGTTATTGTTTAAACGTTTGCTATAACGACCGTTGCGCATTGTGAGCGCAATGGTGATGTTCTCCAAAGCACAACATTTACTGCGTCTTGCTGTCGTTAGTATGTTTGTAAGGCTAGAAACAAATGTCAGCTACCGGTAGCTGATCTGTAGGCTATGTTTCGGCCGTCTAGGGATGCCTAAAACCCGTTGACTGACCGGCAGAAAAGGTGGGAATCGAAATGTTTTATAATGTCATAGTCCGACGTCCACTCACGGAGTATTTACTTCCTTTGACATACATCTAATAATACGCTACATCATCTGCTCTGTAATAGTGCTGCTGTCTTTGGTTTTTATGAAGTACTAAAATGGAAGACATGTTCTCTGCTATGATGTATCTGTCATTGTGTTTACAGCAGATTAATTAATGTAGATTCCTTTGTCAAACTGAATGCTCTTATCTTTACAGAGATGTCGTGGTTCTACCATGTCAGTCAGGGATCAAATGAACAACAACCGCAGCTTACCGACACGATAACCCCTGCAGTAGCCAGTCCCTTTTCCAGCCTCGGTGGTTCGACACAGGAAGCCCTTGGCAACGCAACACTAGAGTGGCCAACCAGCTATTCCCCCCCCAGCCTGCTTACTCTGCCCTCGCCACCACAATGTTCAGTTCCGCCCACCCTTGAGACCCTCTCGTGTGCATCCCACAGTGCAGTGCCAGGTGGGGGTTCTCTGCCCGTGTCATACGTCACCCTGCAAGAGCACCGGTGCGTAATGAGCTGGTTCTTGTCGTGGACCAGCCCCCAGAGAGAACGCTTTCTGCAGGACCTTCTAGGCAAAGCAGTGCCTGGGAAAGTGTGCACTCTTCTAGATTCACTCAATACTCTACAGGTACTTGTTCACCCTGTGTGTGTTTGTGTTTCCCGACCTTGTTGATCTGATGTACCCCCACAGCCTCAAGTATCCCATCATCGACGTGGAACCAGAAATGTTTTCCATTGGACTAATATTGTACTCTCTTGACAAGGTGGATCATTATTGATATTGTAGTGGCCTAGGTGTTTAAAATGGAAGAAGCTGAGGTGTACCTCAATTTCTAGTCTTAACTTAATCATGATATGATGTTAAGCCCCCGGGTGCGTACCCCCAGTGAGGAATCACTGGCGGATGCTACAATTTAACATGGTTGTTATCCTTCTTTCTGCATGGCGTCAGGTTAGAGACAGACCCCCGAACATCTTTGAGTGCCAGCTGCGTCTCTGGACCCAGTGGTTCGAGTCATGGAGCGAAGAAGAGAGGAACCACTTCCTGCTCGTCCTGGAAGAGCACGACCCGGCCTTCGTTGCACAGTTCTACCAGAGTGTGGCCGGTACCGCCGGGAGAGAGTGATGGCTTATGGGAGATGACCCATGACATGGGTGCTTCGATGGAAGTATGTGCGATGGGTAAAGGAAGGTCGTTTTGAAGGTGATTGTGACGTTTATATATCAAGTGTAAGCAGGTCCCAATACCCAATCTCTCTCTCTCTCTCTCTCTCTCGCTCTCGCTCTCGCTCTCTCTCTCTCTGAACCCTACTCTGACAGTGATGGTAGGAGGTCTATTGTTTAATTAAAACTTGGATAGTATTGATCATTTTGTTAACCTGCATCACCTGCAATATAAACAAATTAAGTGTTTGGAAGCAGAAATACAGCATTAAAACAAACAAAAAACAACAACAGTTGAATAAGGGCTATTGTTTATCTGTTGCTAAATGCGTCGCCCGGGGCCTTGGCCCTACAGTGTGCAGTTTTGTAAAGGTCTGAAATGAGTTATAGCATGGTGATTGGAACTTTTGTATGGACTATTATTTTGAAATGCTGGCACCTCAAGGCACCGTGCTCGTTTTGTACCCAATCATGTAAGCTTCTGGGGGGGGGAATAAAAGACACACGGGTAAATGGAAAAGTATTTTAAGCCAATGCAATCTGATAACTTCAACTTCTTATTGTTGTGATTTTTTTTTTACCATACCAAGAAATAAATGCAGTAGACTATACTGTTGCTTTGGTTTTATCTCGCTTGTTCATTCTTTTTAAGTCAGACGATACATTGTATTACGATCAAATGTTATTTATTAATCCCAAACAGTATGATATGAATATCAATGAACAACAGTAGTTTGATCAGTCACATCATGCATTTCTTTAACAATTGACATATCATGCGAGTGAATTCTTGCGTTGGCTGAGTTTTGGTTCCAGGCCGACCACACATCTATACATACAATACGTCATTTAAAAGGCCCATTTCATCTGTACACTATATACATTTTACTGCAGTTTGTGTTACAACGATGCCGCGACACGCGTCTCTGTGTTTGTCTTATTAACACGCTTACACATCCGAAGAGGTTTCGCTAGCGCAGACCCAAAGCATTTGATAATCATATGTCAATGCAGATTAAGTTGCATTTCAGTCCGTTTAGTTGTCCGTTTAGCCAAAATCGACGTAGTTACTAGAGGTTAAAGGGACATTTTTAGATTTTCGGTCACATATGACAAGATAAGTAGTCGAGTTAAAAAAAATGAACAGATACCCCCTCGTCCACAATGAATTTGCCTATGCCAATTGTAGGTCTATTAATTTGATGTAATGCCCCAAGCCACAATTAAATTAATACATTGAGTTGTGGTGTAACCCTTATTCTTGTATTGATTAAATAAATGGTAACCGGTTTGAGGAAAGTTTGCTATCAATGTACAATTCTGAAAATACAACGCACAAAGCGGTACCCTCATTTTGCATCAAACCCCACAGAAAAGTAGAGAAAAGGTCACTTCTGTGTTGGACCATTCCAGCCGTTCTACCCATCATCATACCATGGATGTAATGGATGTAGTTCCTCCAAGAGTTGCACACAAGCTGTTTTACTGCGCCATCTTGTGTAGGCAAGTATATATTTATTGAACTGCTGTTCGCGATGATCCAGGGAATGGTGGCACGATATACAACACAATAAATGTTAAGGTAACGAACGTGTCCTCGCTTTAGACATTGGCTTATATGCTTATGTATAGGGATTACAGCACTCAGAGGATTTTACATCTCACAAGTGATCGTTGGTTGTCTTGATTTAAGGTCAAAGCAAAGCAATGAACGCCGGGCCGAGACCCCATTTTATCCATCGTTACACAAAGTTTGGTCCCATTTGGGTGTGGACCGTTGTGTCACAAACGGGGCTACATTTTCGCCTTCTATTGGTTGCATGGACTGATTAGGACAAGCTCCTTATTTTCGAACTTAACAAAGCTTACATTAACCGCGGTGAAGTGCATTGGGTTGTGAATACGCTGTAGTTAAGAGTTCAACTAGGTGCGGGTTGTATAATACACAACTAACCCCTATTGGTCAGATTTTATTTAGCAGCGACAACATAGATACGTAACACGTACAACCGGCGGGTTGTAATTGGCTGTAACGATCAGTCCGTCCGTGTCAGATAACATCGGATACAATTTCGTATACCGATCATTCTTTCTTCTCCGGTACAAGGGATGGCACTCTCAGGCTGGGTGTGTTTGGTCACAGGCGCCTCCAGAGGGATCGGAAGAGGCATTGCTCTGCAGTTGTCCGAAGCAGGGGCCACTGTCTATATAACAGGGCGGCAAGAGAGGACTCTGAGACAGACTGCTTCAGAGGTAGGCCACCTTTGTATTTTCACTGACCCATATAAGGATGGCAGGGGAACTTCGATTTATATTACAATTTAGTTGGTCAAGATGGGACTCTGTTTTATGCATTTGCCTGCTATTCGGTCTTGGGGTTGTTTACAACTATTGCTCAAACATGATGTGCGTGTGTGATGATGTGTGACGTCAACTTGTTTCCACGGGCTTGAGGAATATAGTCCATGCATACGACATACAGGATTTAGACATGGTTACACATGATACATGTTCACTGAGACTTGCAGTCGAATCTATAGGGTTGCTGTCTAGCTGTCTTCATCTGCTTGGTGGAACACATTATTCAAAAACGACATTCCACCCAGACAACACTATTCGTTTACGTGTACACCTCCTGTTTGTTTATAGTGGTTATTGTTGACACAAGGGAGACTATACAGGATTTGCTGGTTTAAGTAATTTGAATCAAATATCACCATAAAGAAACACATTTCATTTGCATACTACTCACTTTTTTACTTTATTTCTACATAACAAGCAAACTGTAATTGAGGGAAGTAAGCACAATTGATATTTCATGAAATACATTCTCATGTTAATAATGTTCTAAATGTGAGTCCATTTCCAGAGTCGATCAAAGGTCACCACTGTTTTATTGCACAATCTTTTGAGGCTATTTTCCCAATCGTTGCTAACACTATCAATGTTGAGTCTGATTCACCTCAGTCTGATTCAAGTTCACATGTAGATGCTGAATCAGCTACAAAAGCAGTGTAAATTATATTTGTTTAGCCCCTTTAATCACAGTGACAGTCTCAAAGGGCTTCACAGGCAACATTTTAGAATTGCAAGGAAGAGACCATGAGAAAGAACACTGACAGAGGGAGTGCAATAGGTGACTAAATGGGAAGATATAATGGTAGCATAACTGAGCATTTGCATTGGCTTTGTATTTGCATTGGCTTTGTACCTTTACTCTGCATAGTGATAAGAAAGTTGAATGTAATCTAATCTAAAAAAAAAAGGTGTGATCAAAGTCTTACATTCTTGGCGTTTGCCATTCGTTTGAATGGGGGTGAAGCAAAGTCGGCGTACAATTACACCTTCATAATTATGCATTGTTTGAGATAAATGATTTTTATTGACTATATATATGAATCAGACTCTGGCTCAGAGCTCTTTATTGCCCATACGAAGAGACTCAGGAGTATTAGTCGTGGTTGAGGTGCATACGTTAAACATTTGACAGGAGCTATCGGTTACCACTGTAACCCAACGACCCACTGCGTGTATGGTAATCGTTACTGATAGCTCTGTTGTGGTCCCTCCCCCTTCAGGTAAAGGAGAGGGGGGGCGACTGCCTGCCGGTTGTCTGTGACTCCTCCAAAGACAACGACATCAAACAGCTGTTTGAGCGGATCAAGCGGGAACAGAATGGCCGCCTGGACATCCTGGTCAACAACGCCTATGCAGGCGTTCAGGTCAGTGTAGGCCATGCCGGGGCACTCTGTTTATTTAAGACCCAGTCTTTGGCTATGGCCATGCCATGCCAGATAAATGTATAAACACTAAATGTGTTTCTAAATGTCACATGCGAGATGTTCCGATACCATTTTTTCCTTCCCGATACCGATTCCGATACCTGAACTTGAGTATCGGCCGATACGAGTACTATTTTTTCGGGGGATATATATTATATTCACGAACGCAGCATAACACTACACATGTTTGTGATGTTCTTGTGTAGTAAATGAGCTAGTCACGTGATGGTATCGGAGCGGCACGTAGACTTGCGTACTCACCGATACCCGATACTGCATTTTAGGCAGTATCGGAGGCATTACCGATACTGGTATCGGTATCGGAACTCTACATGCGACAATGATACGATGACACAATGATACGCCATATACGCTTTCAGGAATATAGGTTTTGCCTGTCCACACATCGACGCAAGACCGTTGTTTTCGGATCAATCCAATATGGGCAGAATCTTTGAACATCTACTTTGGTGTAGACGGAAGGGCAGAAACGGAGGAGAAAATGACACATGCGTTTTCAAATGTATTCTCATTAGTGTGGACATGGCCTCCGTTTGTTTATCATGGGGCTTGAACTTGAACTCTTCTGGTTGCTCTTCCATTTCCAGGCTATCTTTGACAGCATGGGGAAGAAGTTCTGGGAGACAGATCCAGCCATTTGGGATTCGATCAACAACACAGGCCTGAGGTAGGTGTTTGTGCTGAGTCATGGCCGCTGCCTAGTCGTGATACTGCCTAGTCATGGCAAGCTACCGTTAGTCATTCATTCTGTAACGTCAGCCGATGTACCCATGGATGTAGTGCCTCCATGAGTTGTACACAATCTGGGGGCAGGATAGTGGGGCTGGGGTGTTCAAATCTCAGCCGAAAGGCACTGGGTTAGATCCCCGATTAGATGTCCGCAGTCTAACTTTAGGCATCCTTAAGCAAGATGCCCTAACCCCTACCAGCTCCTATATCTGAATTACTGTTAGTCACTTTGGATAAAAGCATCTGCGTCATCTTGTGTAGGGCTATATATAGCCCAAGTGTTTTAACAGTTGGTTATTCTGCAGATAAAAAACGATATTATTAGTGAATGAAGGCGTAATAGATAACGTATATGGAGTTGTCTGCTTATTTATTGGGCAACAACGACATTCAGAGGATTCAATAGGAATCCTGTGTGATTGTTGATACTACTACCACTATGTGTATAGATTTTAACTTAATGACAACACAGAATGGATCTCAGGCCCAGCATGACAGCTAATTTCATTGGAATCGGATGAGTCATGTGATAGATTTGTGACCTCAGAGGGTGTGTGCGTCTGTGTATGTGTCTATGGGCGTAAATAACATTCCAACCATGACACTCTTGAGGACACCTGGTGTACCAGGAAGTATAGCCGCTTTCCTGAAATCATTGTTCCCAGCACCTCAATAATCCCCAATGTGAAATTCCAGAATACAAAAATGCTAACTCACCATTGTTCTCCAGAATCACAGTGCATTGTGTGGAGTGCAGCGAAGAACTTTTAAAAGGGGTTGGATTTCTAAGAGCGCTAACCTTTAACCCTTTTAAATCTGTCTATGAATGTTACTGATATTGTTACGATGGAACACATTCATTCCATGCCTTAATCCCACCAACATGACATTATGCTGTTTTCCTTGATTCTCAGTGCATTCCTGTTGCCAGTTTCACAAACAAAAGCTTTAATAACAGTCAACCAGAAGATCTGTCATTTTACTAATACTACTCAATCACAAGCTCACTCACTGACTCACTTATTCACTCACTTACCCCAAGCTCACCCACTCACTAACTCACTCGCCTACTTATTCAGCCACCCTCCCCCGCCCTCAGACGTTTCCAGTGGATCTCACCAACATCCGAAGTAGGGTGAACTATCCCCACCCTCTCCACAAATTCGAAATAGGGCAAATGTACACCGTGGACGGGGGAGGTGTGGGTGGGTGGGGTTCGGTCTTTTAGAAAAGATTTCATTGTTATTTGGTCCAAAAATAGATGAAAACCATATGGAATCACGATTTCATGTGATTCCATGGGATTTTTCGCAACAACCGTGGTTGTGTTTAAAGATTGAAGATGAAGATGATCATCGTCCTTCACAGCCATAGTGCTGCAGTGCAAATGTCCCCAATCTTGTATAAATAAATAAACACAGTTTTCACAATTGACTAAACTAATGTGTGTTGGAAGGTCGTTTTCTGACTCGCTATTTTCTTGCCCAGGGGCCATTACTTCTGCTCCGTCTACGCCTCCAGGATGATGGTGGAGCAGGGGCGGGGGCTGATCGTCATGATCTCCTCCATCGGGGGGCTGAAATACCTCTTCAACGTGTCGTACGGCGTCGGCAAAGCTGCGGTGAGTTGGCGCTCCCTCTGAAGCCTGTTTTTGTACGGCAGTCCCAACATGTTAATCCTGTCTAATCAGTTGAATTATTTAATTAACTAATTCCCTTTTCAGTGGAAGCAAAACAGTCAGGGAGTACACTTGGGTGCAACCGAAACCAGGTCAACGCAAAGAAAAACAAGTTTACCTTTTCTCAGGCCACTACAGAGCAATATCATCTTGATATGTTTTAATAATGTTCCATATTTAATTATTAAAACATCCAATTAAATAGAATTTAAGTTAGAAATAAAGTATCTTTCAAAGTATATTCTTCAAAAAGTGGTCCAAATACACTCATATTACAAATTTGAATTACATTGAATATTTCCCACATAAAAAGCCCTAAAGGACCAGATCAAGATGTGAAAGCAACTACAGCCATGCGTTAATTACAGAAATATCATTACATGCATGTGTATTTCAGTGTGATCGGCTTGCCGCGGACATGGCCGTGGAGCTGAAGAGAAGCGGGGTGGCCTCGGTCAGCCTGTGGCCGGGCGCCGTGCCAACAGAGCTGGTGTCCCAAATGCTAAACACAGAAAAGGGACAGGCCGTCGACCCTAAGGTATACCGTCTGCCTTTACAGGGATTTTCTACTACTCTCTACTACGGGCTGATTGCTTGGCCTCTCGTACCGTTGCTTGCAGCTTTCTTGAGAACCGCTCATCCAAACGACTTCACACTCGACACTGCACTTCCTTGGGTCCTCAGCAATACACCCGCCAGTGCAGTGCCCGTTCCGTGCCTGTTTGTAACGGCACACACGACACTGCACTACCTTGGGTCCTCAGCAGTACACCGGCCAAGTGTGGCCGGTTGATCGGGTTAAAGGTTGTTGAGAGAATCACAAGGGAGGACAAATACACATACAGACACTCCTCTTATTATAGTTAGATATTATGTTACTTATTCACTGTTCTGTACTTCTGACCTGACACCCACATCTCCCGTCTGGTATTTAATAAAGTACATCTTATGTTATTTTTAAGTGTTGCGTAACTCTTTAGTTACTTGGCAAACACTTTTATCCAAACCGACTTACAGTGATATTTTTTGTATCAATGTATTGGTTTTAATATAATAAGATAAGATGGAAATTTGTACTAAATATTTTGACAATATTTCCGCCATAACATAAGGCTTTTATCCCTCGCTCTGTCTTGACGTTCTGGTTGTATGGTGGAAATTTTTACTATATATTTTTACAATATTTCCACCATATCTTCAGTGCCATAACATAAGGCTTTTATCCCTCGCTCTTGACGTTCTGGTTGTGTTTTCTGTTTTCCCTTCAGCTCAAGGAGCTGTGGATGGGTGGAGAGAGCACGGAAGTGAGCGGGAAGTGCATTGTGGAGCTGGCAAAAGGTACAATCGTTGTAATTACTTCACAGTGCTCATGGGAGATTCTTTAAATTATTAACATTTAGTCATTGAGCAGCCGCTTTTATCAGAAGCGGCTGACAAGTGAGGCTGAGAACAATACAAAAGCATTTAAGTGCTGCTTGTCCAAAACAATTATCTTTGTGTACATGCATTTAATAATAACGATAGAATAACGACAATGATATATGACCATGCAACAATAATAATGTATAATGATGATCGTCTTGCTTTTAAATATGCGTGGGCATTTTGTACTTGTGCTTTGTAGATAAAAATCGAATGTCAATGACGGGGAAGGTCTTGATGACCTGCGACCTGGCACGCCGCTACGGGATACATGATGTTGACGGTAACGCTACGTATTCATATATTTACATTACAGCAGATGCTTTCATCCAAAGAGAGTTCAAAGCTGAAAGCATACCATCAAAATCGGAGTACATACAAAAAAGCAATATTGCTGCACGACCATGTTTAAAAAAACAACCACTTGACAGAGCGCAGAGTAGCTATACAAATTGTTTACAAATTGACACAAATGTCCTATTTTTGTATTAGTGATAGTTTCAAATGCTTTGTTTTTTGTTATTTTTGTTATTGTGTTTTTGGCCTGTAATTGAAATCCATTCTTTACATTGATTTGTGATCTTCTTGATTTGCCAGGGCGCAGCGTGACCGACTACACCACCCTGAAGTTCTTGGTGTCCCAGGTCCCTTACCTTTCCTGGCTGGCCCCCATGGTGCCTTCCTTCCTCCGGGTGCCCCGCTTCATGCTCACCCTCTCTGGGGGGCACTTCTAACCAGCCCGCTGCATCCCCCAAGCCTCTGTAGCCATAGAACCGTTTCCTATTCCCTCTGTAGGCTAGGCTCCCTGTACTACTTTATACTGATACTTTAAACATGCTTGACCCTAAGGCAGAAGGATTGTTATCTGTGAAGACAACAGACTCCAAACAGTGATTGGAGGAAGGATTGTGATGTGGTTTTGAAAACAGAGGCACATTTTTTTATTAACTATTAACCTAGCTCTAATTGTTTCAATTATGTTTCAATTTTTTATGTTTATATAATCACAAATTCTGCACATGAGATGTAGTCACTTGATAATGAATGTACTATAATCATATATCTATTTTGTAAACCTATGTTGTTATTGTTAACTATTTGAAATATTGTTATAAAAGAGTTAAACTTCAACAACTTAAAATCTGTGCCGATTTTATTTGTTTGTGTATATCCACAAAATAATATGTCTATTTGGTAATTACATGAATAGTAGCACATACACACATCCATGACCCTATGAGGTTGGCAAATGCATTATGCAAATCTCTCCTAGCTGATTATTCCCCGTGGATATTATTTGGTTTCAAACGGGGTAACGCAAGTCACTATTATTACAAAAAATACAAAAAAAAAATATTTTAAGATTAGTCTGTGATTATTAAGTAAGCTTAATATGTGTATCGGGCAACATGGGCAGCCAATTGTTATTTATTATTGAGTTTAGATTATTATATTATAGATTTTAATTGTGTCGTTTACTCTTTATTATACGGGCGCCTGTTTCCTCCAATCCGTGCTTGGCATTTCACAGGATGGCACACCCACAACATCGTCACTTTGGGAGACTCCGGCCCTCATAGTTTCCTGGTCCTCAGCTCCGCCTAGCCTCGCTGTGGCCGGACAGAGGAAAGACTTCTCAGTTTCAGAACAAAAGCAACAACGGACCGAAGAGGCTAAAGTAACGGGCATCCAAGTTCAGACCTCTAGTTTGTAAATTAAAGATTTCGGTACACAGCTGTTCGACGATAAGGATCAACACCGGTCTTAACTCACGCGTAAAGCGAGAAAGTTAGTTATTTGGCATCTTTGTATCCCAATCCTAATCCGTTCGAGTGCTTGATAACTAAGCGAGGGTACCAAACAGACGGTATTGTTTCCCAGTGTTGATCAAGACTTGCTCGTAGGAGAAGACTGCTATTCGGATAAGTCTGGTAGCCGTGGGTAAATCGTATACGCATATTGAAGACAAAAGCTGCATTGGCATTAATGGTAAGTTTATTTTTGTGTTTCACTGAAGCGTGTCCAACGACCAAATGCGCCTGTGCAGTCTGGGCATTTTACTTAGTACGCCACAAAGGATCTAGCCCAGTGTGTTTTTAAAGGGATCGGGGAACAAGTTTGGAGAAATGTATTTCACCCACTGTATAGAACGATGTGGATTACAAAATGTTGTATTTAACGAGAGATTTGCGACTAAAATTTCTGCCCGTTCTCCATCTAGGTCTACTGTAAAAATAAACGGAACACAAACTTGTTTGTGATAGTGGCCAATTGGCACGCTTTGCTACCATCAGATGTGGCGTAATCTGCAAACTGAGTTCGGAACATTTGGTTTAGTAAACAAAGAACAGTAGTTCATTGTAAAGCTTTAACTTGTTAATAACGTGACACCTGTTTCATTACAAATCGACCCAGTACAGCTGAGGTATGAGCTACAATGCATTTTTTTTTAATGAATGTTATAGTTCTGAACCTGTTTTATAACATAAAATATTCAGAACATAAAAAGTGCACTAAAATGGTTTGCCTGGACCCATACAAAGTGATCTGTTTTCCAGTGTGGATCATTTTACATTTACTTAATGTGTACTCTTAAACATCCTCCTCACCTACTAAATCAGACTGACAAAAGCTCAAGCTCGCTGCTGGCTTTTAGATTTACATGGGTGTTTGCACTGTGTGGATTTGTGTCCATGAAGACTCTTGAATCTCTTTAAGGACTGAGAA
>OOFG01060130.1:4881-19757 GCA_900323295.1 Molva molva
TGGGGGGGGGGGGTGTCAGTGTTTCTCTACATATACTTTTCCGTTTCAGTTATTTAAATGTATAAAGACATTACAGGGTGAAACCATTATGCTTTGTCGCCATTGGAATTAAAAACAGCCATTCACAACAAACCAGATGTGTGTGACATAAAAGCCGTGTCTAAAGCAAATTCAATCTTAATGTTACACTTTTCGCACCACAATTCATCATGACTGAACACAAGTACGTGTGGGGGTGTGCGGTGCACGTTCAGAATTTAGTGCTCCTTTCTGATTGGCTGCTGTACCTCAAGTCCGCAGCGGCGGCGAGGGACTCGGGCTCTGTGATGGAGAAGACGCACAGGAAGCCCTCCCCGCTGCGGAAGTAGTTGTCCCGGATGGCGGCGTAGTCCTCCTGGCCCGCCGTGTCCAGGATGTCCACCTGCACCTCCTGCCCGTCCACCACCACCTTCTTCCTGTAGCTGTCTGCCTTGGTGGGCTCGTAGTCCTCCACAAACTGGTGGAGACACACACACACACGAGGAAAGATCTGACTGTAGGCGAGTCTGTCTATGAGTAGGTGTAAGTCTGTCTGTACACTTGTCTGTCTGTACACTGGGCTGCCTGTCTAAATGCTAATGTATGTCTGTACACTAGTCTGTCTGTTTACATGCTAGTCTGTCTCTTCTGGCCAGGATACAGCCACAACAAGAGTCCAGAGTCAAGTCCACAACAAGAGTTTTATACATCAACCAAGGTCCACTGATACTACTTTATGATACCTTGAAACCTGTCATTGAACCCCATAATATTTACAATTAGCCTACTTAAAGTGAATATGTTTAGACTATTAACCAATAAACGGATTATAGATAGACCTACTGTTTCCAGCTACCACTTATCTGTATCTAGTTAGCCTAGCCATAACCTGACCCACTTTCTGTAAACAATTCGCTGCAAGTCACTTTGGATTGGTGTTGGCTGTGTCTGCTAAATTACTAAATAGCAAATAATTTACATGGGAAATTCCCATGGGCCAAAGCAGCTTACACATTAACTCACCTCATCATACATGAACTGCAGCGTGAGGGCGGACTTCCCCACTCCTCCACTGCCCACCATGATCACCTTATGGAGGGCCAGTGGTGGGGCACCTTTACTCTTATCCGCAGCCATGACCTGGTCCACTGGTGGGCTGGAAGCACGGGCAGGTAGAGGGAGTACCGGTCAGGTGGGAGGGTCAAGAGGCACTGCTTTAAATCACTACAATCCCAGGAAATCCCTCTACGTGGATCCTCTTCGTTCACTTCCCCGGTGCTTGACGAACTAAAAACACAAATATCCGTCAGTAAACTTTTGTTGTTTGTTTGTCTCTTATCTGTTTAACCACAGAACAAGCGGAGACGGTACAATGTTGCGTGCGGTTAGACAGGCTCTGCCTTCCAGCTCGACATTCAAGAACAAATAGTCTTTGTTAAAGCCAGCTAAGGTGACATCACCAGCCCCGGGTCTGATGACAGACCGCGGCCAACTCATCCACAAACAAACGCAGAGCAGCAACGCAGTCCTGAAACCTGCCCTGCCCAAAGGCTGCGAGGGAGTAGTGAGGTTTGAATGGTATAAGCATTGTTGTCACAAGACAACAAGCATTTTACAAAATATTTGCATATACAGTGTTCCACCATCAACACAAAAGTTATAAAACATGAAACCGGGAAAATAAGTCAAATAAATAAATATGTAATAGGTAAGATGGTGTTGCCAACATATAGTTCATCATTGTAGCACTAGCAGGGTGACAACTGTGTTACCAGTTTGTAAACACTCACTACATGAACAAATTATGTATTCTAATGATTTACCTGGTTTGGTCGGCTCTGTGAGCAGGTAGTCCGCTTTCCAGGACAATACTGCTACCTGCGATGCAATATCCAGCAGTGGTGAAACTACTTAACCTATAAACCTATAAACCTATAAAACGAAGGTATCAAACTTAACTAAATCCGCGTTTAGGCTAGCAAAGGGCTTGCCTCCGAAACTTGTTAAACAACAGTCCGCCCTGACGATGATATCTGTTTTGAGCCTAAACAAACCAACTTCCCTACGGGCTGTCAGGTGTACAACGCGTTATCTGGCGCCGAGAAAGAGCAGGTGGTTCCTCGGCCGACAGCATCCTCGTCGATATTTGTTAACTACGGTGTTTCAGGCAGGAGTACACGTGCTGTTCTGCTCGTAGGTTAAACTGTCATCCGGACCGACCTCGGTCCGACGGTGCTCTGTATGGAAAGCCAACAGGGCCAGAATTTGCCTGGTTTCAGTTACCACGTCGTTGGGCGTTTATAAACGCTGTTTTAGCGCCATCATACGGAAAGCTATGGTAAGGCAAAAGGGGTCAAATTTAAAATAATACACATTTTAGTCTTCATTTTCACCTAAGGGACCTTTTTTTATTAAATATGAATATAATATTTCGTGTCTATTGTCCACAAGGTGAATGCCAAAAATTGAATTTCAAAATTACTCAATACTACGGAAATGGATAATTGCCTTTATTGTACTTGTACTTGAAGGCCATCTAGTGTCCAACTGATATTTTACCTCAAACCTTATAATCAAGTATATACTCATTGCTCACATTTATGAAACAAAACATCACTGTTGACACTCCATTCTACATCTTCAGTGAGTCCAACCCAAGAAATATTGAAAATGTTTGTATTAATAGAAATACAAATTAATAATAGGAATTCATAAACCAATCAATCAATGTCAATGAATAAGAGGAATCAACTAGACATTTGTATTAGGTGTTCATAACAAGGGGTCCATGTTAAATGTCCATGTTAGACATCATTGTTAAAAAATGATCACAGGCGTCCACGTTAACAATCCATGTTAGACGTCCATGTTAGAATTCCATGTGTTAAACATTCATGTTAGACGCCCATGTTATAAATCCATGTGTTTAACATCCATGTTAGACGCCCATGTTAGACGTCCATGTTAGTAATCCATGTTAGACGCCCGTGTTGGAAATCCATTTGTTAAACATCCATGATGTCCATGCTAGACATCCATGCTAGACGCACATGTTAAACACCCATATTAGACGCCCATGTTGGAAATCCATTTGTTAAACATCCATGTTAGACGTCCATGTAGAAGTCCTATTAGGGGTCCATGTGAGAAGTTAGGTGAGGGGTCTCTCTGCCGCTCCTACCTCCCTCCTCACAGGGAGATTGAGGTTGCAGGGGGCGCTGTCTCCCGCCTTCACCTCCTCCCCAAAGCTCATGAGGGCTTCAGATGGTGGACCACCTCCATGGCGATGAGAGAGCAGGCCAGCAGGGCGACCCGGGGGTCCTCCATGAGGCCCTCCCTGGTCAGCCACACGCCGGGCAAGGCCTCGTTCAGCCTCTCCTTCAGGGGCCCGCAGAGCTCCAGGGCCACTTTCACCTGTTATTCAACCTCACCTTTTATTTCTCTGTGCAAATATAATATGGCAACATTATGTGTATAAAGTTCACTAAAAACGCAATGTATTAGACATCTTATACTGTGGGAGTGTGTGTGGATGATGGCTGGTTTCAGCCGCCTCACCTGGCCAAGTCAGATTGGACTCTGGGGCTGGGTGAGGCTGCACAGCTGTTGCATACTGAATAATCAATGTGCACAGGTTAAACCAGCCATCACTCAGTGAGAGATCTCCTGCATGGCAACATGGAGCACCATTTTCTTGTATCATTTTCTGCAACTTTTCCAACAAACTGGATTTTCAACATCACCACCCTGCGTCCTGTGTTTGGAGGAGCCCAGAAAAGTCACCTAGGTGAAGTGTGGCATTGACGTTGCTACGTACACCAATATGACTTGTCACTTGCACATAATCAAATACACGTTTCACCTACATTTTGAGGACATATTACACAAACATCACATGTTTTACGTACTTGGCCTTCATTAGATGGTGAAACCCATGCACACTTAAAATACATTGATGTTGTTACTGCATGTCGATTCCTGTTCAAATGAATATATGAACAGGAATCAAATTTGAAATTGAGGAAAAGCAGGAGGTCCACAGGCGCTGGTCGGGGGTCTGCAGATGCTGCGCGGTGTGGCCAAACACGCGGTTGTTGCAGAATTTTGTGGTCTCTGTCCCCAGGGTGGAGCGCCGGAACAGAACCTTGTGCTGTTTCACAGCGGAAGAGACGTAGACTGTAGCTCTGTTTGTTTACATACAGGTCAGAGTATAGAGTTTTTCCATCAGCAGCAATTGAATTTGTCCTGTCTCGTGTTATGGGTGGCTAATAATTTATCCTTATGATTAAATTAAATATGCACACCTGGTTAGGCATTTGATTTTATAATGGTTATATAACCTATTGAAACCCATATAATGGTACTGGTTGACTGTTTTGGACTAGAAAGAATCCACTCTTTCCCAGTGCTCTATGGGTCTTATTCCCTAGGGGCCATCTTGGTTCCATCTTGGTTCTCGGTTGCTAGGTGATGGCTCCTAGATAAATAAGGCCCATGGTGGACTGTTGTACACAGTTGCCCCACGGTTGCCAATGGAAACCAGTCCTACCTGGAGGGCCGTCCCAAAACGCGGCCTCAGGCGACTCTGGACCAGAAAGGTGAGCCTCCTGATGTTCCAGCACGGACCAGGGAGGCCGGTATCCATGGCGACCCAAGGCATCCTCCTCAGAGTCTCCAGCGTGAGAGCAGTCAGCTGAGCGGGAGGGAGGATGATAAAAAGAAAGAAAGAAGAGAACAAAAAAATGGAGGGAAAGTGGAGTGGAGAGGTGATGGAGAGAAGAGTAGGGGTGGAAAGAAGAATAAAAGATAGAGAAGAAAACATGTTTATAGAGGAGCTGGACGGAAATCATTACTTCCTGAAGTCCTGAGGTTATATTTATAGTAACCAACAAACCTGGGCCTTTTATCGTTTTAAAGGAAAACCAAACCCCCTGGTTGAGCGAGTGCTTGCCCACCAGCACATTCTTAAAAATGTGTTTTCGCCCATTTCTGTCCAAATAATACATTTATCATTTAGGGACGGGGCTTTATTGCTGTTCAGGCTTTCGCCCTCTCTACCCGCTCCAATCAGACTTGGGGGGAGGGTGTAGCCAGAATGTCTTGTTGATTTGGTAACCCAAAACGGCCGATAACAGGTTACTCATGCAGTAGCGTGCGTTTAACCCATAGAGGGCAGTGTGAGTCCATATTTAAATCTTATCCTACCTTTTTAAAACTGTGCATTTAATTACAGATGTGGACCAGGATCAATCCATAGCGCTACCAGGTAACCCACTACATCCCTTTTCATCTAAAATAAGTGGTTTAAGAGTTTGTTTTTTCTTTAAGAAACATTAATTTCCATTGTGCATCGTTCCTCAAGTAGTCCAAGTATTCTGTAGTAGTAGTGCTGCTAGTGGTGTGGTAGTATGACCATGGGACAACCCTGGAGAGTGAGGCTCAGCAGCGGCTGCCGGTCCAGCTGTCTTATACTACCATACCAGTTCAGGGGGTGGAGCTTCAGGAGGATCTGGACCAGGAGGTCGTTCACCAGGTCACTGCCGACGGTGACCGTAGTTCCGGGAGGACGGCACCGGATAGCTGACCCCATCCTCTGGATAAATATAATGTACATGGAAATGGAAGTTTAGACCGCATGGGTTAACATTTCCCCAGTATGTGTAGTATACCTTACACAATTTGTATTATTTAATCGGCTCGGGCACATAATAATATTAATTTCATCTTTGACCGTGTAAGATTATCTGTGGTGTAAGGCTGTAGTATTATATATTATTAATTTAGAATTTGGCATTCATGTAGTATTTGAGTAGTATCAGAAACAGTGTGAATTACTGCGTCAGTAGCCAACCACTAAAAAGTTAAGCTGAATACAATAAAATCATTGATTAAATGCTAGAATGTTTTCGTAAGCCTTGAGTAACTGATCAGTAGGTCTTCCTGGCTAGCTTGCAGCTGGTCTGGGACCAGCCGGGCTATGCCCAGAGCCACGAGGTGGAGCGTGAAGTGCCGGAGGATGTGTGACGAGGTGGACAGAGCTCTCTCCAGATGTTCCATGCTGACCAACACCTGCTCCACGTAAGCCAGGATGGACTGGGCCACCTGGAAGATGGAGACACTAGACCCACACGCATGGTGTGTGAGCTGTTGGATACACATTATTTGATCAATGATTTGACAACAAAACATACAAAAATATAGATTTTTTGAAACCAACAATAAAGGAAAACCTTTTTTAAAAGAAACGTTACAACTTGAATCAAAGTATGTTAACAAAGTAGATAGGCTGTCCCCTTCACCCTGAGCCGGGGGAAGGGGGGACTGGGGGCTGACCTGCAGAGCACAACACCAGCAGTGTTGCCAGATTAGGCGGTTTCTCGCCCTATTGGGCCACCTTTGATCACGTTGGGCTGGAAAAAATAGCCCAACGTGTGGTAGCCGTAGTTGTGGTGGGGACTGGTCAGTACCTGAGTCAGAAGCTGAGAAATGAACTCTATATGATGAAGGCATTAGCAACCACCTCCCACCCGGGCGTCGACCAGGCGGGGGTGTAGTCGACCAGGCGGGGGTGTAGTCGACCAGGCGGGGGTGTAGTCGACAGCCGCCTCGACCTCAGTGGAGGACGGCCGGAGTGTGTGGCTGACTTCTTTTTAAATTACACCGAAAAGTGCAGAAACTTAATCAAATAAAAAAATATAGGACTACCTTTGCAGGTTCTCGGAGAGGGTGGTTTATCGATAACGCAATGCATGTTGAAGCAGCAGCCAAAAACACAGAGATAGAGCAGTGGTATACACAGGGTACATGCACAAAGGGCCAGGTAAACTGATGAACATATCCCAGAAAAGTGACCCTATAGCATTTGTCCATAGCTGGCCATTGTGTGTTGTGACATCACATCACAACAGAGAGACTGAGATTGACTGTTCTGAAATGATTCAACTCTGATCTCTGAAATCTGACTTCATTTTTGGAAGATGAAGACAAAGATACTGGGAGTGTTGAACAACGAGCATTATAATATTTAAACGTTTTAAAGCAGGCCCATGCTTGTCTACAAATTATGTTAATAATAATTGCCACTAGATAGCGTTCTTTGTTTAAGGGCCTCGAAACACAAACAAGTACAAGCAAGTTGCAACTGTTCAAAACCCCATAGCTAAATAATATTTAACGTTACATTGACAAAACTTGGTGTGTTTTTGTGAACATAACTCTCAGGCATTAACCTCACCATTCCAAGTTATTGGTGGTAAGCCACAGCACTGCAGTTAATTTGTATTCTATGGTGTCCCCTGGGGCCAGAAAGTTGATCAAACTGTGAAGTCAGTCATGTGTGCGTCATTGTCCGCCGCCATTGAAGGGCCGGTGCGCCAATCATGTTTTATTCACTGTTTGGTTGCGACACTCGCGTCTAGAGTTTATCACTTGAGCTGTGTTGAAAATGTATATTTTCAACACAACCATGACTCGTTTCCAACTGGCATAGGCCTTCGCCAATTCCCCAGAAGCAATTATTTATATTCGAGTTGAAGTGGTGTGAGTGCCCCTGTAAGAGCGCGAAAAACAGATTTATTTGGTAAGCAGCCGGTCGAGCTAATGTGACGAAGCACACGATTATGTTTGTGTCTCACGACTGAATAATAAAATTACTTTATACCCCTACGACGCTAGGAAGCAGCAACACTTGCTCTGTCAAGACTTCACATGTAGGCCGTAAGAGGTATCAAAAGTGTTTTTTGCCAACTCAAGTCATCTTTTAAAATGTGTGAACGAGTAGTTGGTCTATCTATGGTTCCAGGTGAAGAAGAGCCGAAGACAATGGACTGGTTCCACTGTAACCGATGTTTCAGGAGGAACGGGCCCAAGTTCTTCGTCTCCAGTTGTGGTCATATCTGCTGTGAGGGTTGCATCAACTCCAGTAGGTCTTTCAGTGTTGCTTACACTTCGTTTTACTTATCCTATTCATTATTCATATACGCTAGTAGTAGGCAGTCAACATGTCGCCCTTCCCCGCAGAACAATGCACCGTTTGCGGAGCCAGTTGTCATCATCTGCCTCTTACAGATGCGGTGGGTCTAGCTTAACGATTTTCTAAGGAACAGACGAAACCTAGAGATACCCGAATACTTTTACCAAACCTTTATTTGGATTAAATTGTTTATGTTTTTTAGATGAAGCCACAGGAAGAAGTGTTTTTCAAGGACCCTGTGAAACTTATTCAAACACGGCTTGAGCACATAACACAGGTTTGTGTGTAGCGATGAATGATCTTAGATTAGGGTAATGGTCATAAATAAAGGAGATGACTTGTCTGAGAATTGTAATAGCATATATATATATATATATATATATATATATATACATTAGTATCACATTAGCTCAACTTGCTTTTAACCCTTTTTCCCTACAGATTGCACTCTTCCAACGCAAACAGAAGGAGCGAGTGACAGCCTACTTCAAGCTTAAGTCTTCTGAACTGGAGAGACGCCTGAAAGAGGCCACAGAGCAGGGTTACAGGTGTGTGTGTGTGTGTGTTTGTGTGTGTGCTAGTACAGCTACACCAAGCAAAACACAAATCGGTATAATATACAAGTATATAGTATTTGTTCCTGCGTTAATAAACTGGCAGTTCTGCTACTGACAACACATGGCTAAATGTTTTAATAGCCTATTAGTCTGGCATTAAAAAGGTCTTCGAAAAAGTGAGATTGTTCTGCATTAAGAGTTTTTCTAAGGTCTTTCTCCCTGAGGTGCTGGGGCTACATGTCTCCAGGGGGCTGTCTAAGAACACTTGTCTGTGTGCTTTCCACAGGCAAGTCTGTGAGCTGAAAAGACAAAATGCAGAGTTGAAGAAGCCTCTTTCTCAGAGAAGGGTGAGTGTTGAGAGAGTAGCTTGATACTGCGTACTCCATCCACAACGTCCATAGCGCTATCTAATCCAAAGTTCACGCGTATCTCCTTACCACAGGTCTCACCGGGACAATTTCTAACAAGCAGGTAAGAAAAACTTGTATCGCTGCTTTTGTGTTCCAAAAATGCTGGTGGAATGAATATCATGAATTGGTTTGATGGGTTTTGTATGTGTTTCAATGACACACAGTGCCCACAGGATATCTCTTCCAGTAGCGGTCACACCTCCAGGTAAACACGAGGATTAGGGCTTGTATTATTTAGTTCAGTTAATTTGTATACGCCTCACCAGACTTGCTTTTATTAGTGAACTTAGTAATGTTTTTCTTCCCCCTCCCCCCCAGTGACGCCTTGCCCACGAAATATGAGGTACGTGGTTTACTGCCTAGTCACAACTTGATGGTTGTTGCCTTTCGCAAGAGAATACACAGCAGCGTCTGGTGGTTAGGGTGTTTGACTCCCAGTCCAAAGAGTCCAAGAAAGCTTTCATATTCATGGTATTTGTATTGGTGCAGAAATACAAGATACAAAATAAGCAAAATAACAAAAAACACCAATAATTAAGGTACACAATATAAACATAAAATACATTTAAATATAAATGTATGTCCATATAAAGTGTGCGGGTGTATTGTGCAAATTGCACAGTTCTTGCTCATGAATGACATCTACATAGAAAATAAAATAAAGAAAGCGCCGTTAAATTAATAAATAGTCCACAGCAAAAGTGCTTTGTAAACCTATGTTTGACTCACTGTGTGGTCTTCAGTCACCCCGGCTCGGCTGAATCCCAGGGGAGAGCTAGAGGCCCACGGCTTTCCCTCACGGTGAGCATGCTATGCATTCACACCTCAAGCCATCTCCATGGGCCTCATTCACCAAGCGGCCATCTTGGTTCTAAACGCTAGCTGGGTGGTGGAACTGAATGTGTAATTCTGCATTCAGCTCACCCACCCAGCTTGCGGAACCAAGATGGACGCTAGGTTAATGAGGCCCATGCTCTTAGCATGTGAAAACCCACACCTTTATGAAAACACACAATAAAAAATACAAAAGGACTAAATTTGACATTTACTTCAAACCATTGCATATATATATATATATATACACCAATTTAACCCCTTAAATGAAATGCACAACAAAGACTATTATCCTTTTAAAGATCGATTGAATTGAAATACAATATATATTATATATTATCATGCCTAATGATAATAATAATTGTATTTAAGTGTTACATTTGTTTCTCTTTATGTTTGATGTTTATTTTTATTTAAATGTTTCCCTTCTGGTTGTTATTGTTGCAAAACTCTTGAATTAGTTTCGTCCAAATCATTGTACATACATGTACCACATCATTACCCATTGATGATCAGAATCCCGTAAACAAAATTAAACTTGTTGGATGAACCAAGCAGTTGACTTACTATGTGTGGTCTGTTCTTCTCTAAAGACACCACCTGGATCGGCCCGCTCCATGTCCAGTCATAATTCCCATCAGGAGTTCAGTAAGTGTCTCTACGGACCACCATTTTGTTTTTTTACAATTGATGTCAATGGTGACGATGACGGTGATAAAGCTCTTACCTACTTTATTTTAAAAAGGGACACCAATCACCTATACTCCTCCAGCCAGGTAATGCATAACAATCCAAACACTGCCTGAAAGACAATTACCTTTATACACTTTATTGATGTTAACATGTAGTCCAGTAGACATCGCCAGACCAATTCACAGATACGTATATGCCAGAGCAAATAAAACATGAGCTTGCAGATTCACCTGGTTCCAAGGCTGATTTACATTACCATTTGTGTTTTAATAAAAAGTTATAAAGAAGAATGGTGGTAGGATAGTATAGTGGCGAGTGTTTGGTTCCCAGCCAAAAGTGACTGAGTTCGATCCCTGATGTCCGCAGACTAGGCTGCCAGATGAATAAATAATACCTTTTTTTCTTAATTCTTAGGGCAGGAAATCAAACCCCAAACGTTTTCCAGTTTCAGTTATTCAGTGGATCATCTCTACAGTCTCCCAGACCTGGGAGAAATTGGCATTGAAATCCATTTAGTGGTCACGCTTCTGGTAAATTTAGTCATGATGAGGTCATCCCATTTATGGTAAACCCTAGGTTTGTTTTTGTAGTTGAATGTCCTGTTGTTCGTTTGGCACAGTGTCATTATGCCCTTTTAGATGTATCCATTCATGTGTTTTCGTATTCTCTAATATTTTATTCAGAAGAAAAATTGCTGTAAAAGTTAAGTTTTCTATTCATGGTTTCAAACAACTCGCAGTTTTTGTACCAATAAACTTTTATTAGCATTGTTGACATTGTTGAACAATCGGTGTGGAATTTTAAACGTTATTGCTTTTTTAACACTAGATATACACAGCAGTCAAGATTTCTGAAAAGAGATGGATATATACATCCCTATAATAATGGCGACTTTTATATTGGAAGACCAAAAGGAGGTTCATGACATTGAAATATATGGTAACTTATAAGTATTCAAAATTAAAATATTCAAAACCTCATTCTAACTTTAAGGGCATATTATATTTATAGTACAAAACTACCATAATTGTGTCAATTCAATGCCAATTCAAGTCATATTAGTCTAGTCCTATTCCTGAACAAATGTAATCTAAAAATAAGATAAACAAAAAAGTTAAATGACAGTAAATGGCCGTGTTATGAAATCAATGTTATTTACTGGTTCCCAGTGATAAAATTGTGCAAAATGGACTGGATGATGTAGGCCATCTTTCAGTTTACAAAAAAGCTATTGTAGATTCACAACCATCTCTACAAATGGAATACTAGTATTTGGCTACTTTTCATACTCTTCTAACGGAATATACAAACCATTAAAGTAACAATTCATGATATGTCACACATGTAAACACACCTGAATTACATTTGTGCTTCAACTCATTATCTAAGGTGGATGGAAATCACGGCTATGTTTGTTTGTTTTGTATCTTTTATTTGACTAGTCAATCCCCATCTACTTCTACAAATGGGCCATCTGCGCTCACTTCCAGTATTTTGTATATATTTACATGCCCCGCGTTGCCAGTTGTCATTTACATACGATACACCTGGTCCGGTTACTCCCCTACAACTACTACATTTCCAGTAGATAAATGGACATCCATGGCCCAAACCACTACCCTCGTATCAACTACAGAGATTACAAAATATGTATCAAAGCGGAGAGAGAAATACTGATATCGAAGTCAGTGAGTGCAAAGCCAAATTCTGGTTGAACTTCCTCCCGTTGTATGGGGGGGACATTGTGAAGGAGGTGCACAAATTGAACTAATAACTGACGTGTTTCTTTCTGCAGTCAAACTGGAGCAGCCCTACACTAAACACACATTACAAACCTCAGATTTAATACTTCTTGAGATGCACAGGCTCTAAAAATGAATACATGAACAAAAGGAATATATTTCAGGTATATGCGTGTACTAACAGTCAGTAAATAAAAACTAATAGAATAGCCAGACTACCACACTTTGTTAAAGTACTACATTAAGCATGGTACACGGTTCAATAAAAAAACTAAAATGACACTGTGGTTGTCATCAAAAGAGATGGCTTAACGAACGGGACAGCAGGCTCTGAAACAGCTAGTGCAACATGACAGTTTTTTAAGTGTGGATGTCCAGTGTGCCATTTGTGACAGGAATAATTGGCAATAAACACACGATTACACAGTGATAAGTCAACAATTACCATAATTATATAAACGTTCCCAGAGCAGCTCCGTGTCTGCAAAATTCTGAGATACACTGAAGTACCAAATGTACTACAAATATAAATTATACTGCTACAATACTAAAAAATAAATGTATTGCTCAGACAATCTAAACTGAGACAACTATTCTAAAATACAAACCAGTGTACAACATACTTTTTTTTTTTCTTGAGGCAGTTCTTTAAAAAGCATAAGCACAGTTCAAGACCAAATATATTAGAATACACGGGAAAAACCGCATTATAATAATAATACAAAACAATTGCTTGACTTTTGAGCTGGCTCTTGGAAGACGTAACAGATGCAGATCTACTCCAGTTAAAGCGATGCTAACCAATGGGGGGAACACACTCCACCAGTGTCTTTTTCCTCAATCCGTGGCGTCGGACTCCAGTTGGGTCACGTCGCTCACCTGAGACGCAAACCACTCGCGTACCTGCTGGTAGCTCATTCTAGACCTCTTGCACAAGGAGTCGAGGTCTTTTTCCTGCAGCTTCCCAGTCGACTGGTGATACGCTTCCAGCGGTTGGATGTTCGGGGTGTCTGTGTTGGCGGCGGTTCCGTTGGCCTGACTCGACTTTCGCTTGCGACCGCCGCCGCGTGGCGTGGCACTGTTGCCGTTGGTTACGCCACCGTTGCTCTGCTGCGTGGCCAGCTCTGCCAGGAACTGCTCCCGCACGCCCTGCACCCAGCGCAGCTGCCCGTTCTTAACCGCGTAGCGTGTATCCCCGAACCACTGAATGACGTCTGCGCGCGGTAAGCCCGTGAGCTTGACGAGCTCAGTGTAATCTTCACTCTTTGGCCACTGGCAGCGCAGGAAGTGCTGCTTGAGGACGTCCAGTTGTTCCTTGGTCTTCCGTGGTCGCCCGGCGGGGGTGAGGGCTGGCGAGGAGGAAGCGGAGGACCCCGATCCCCGGGAGAGTTGTGGGGTCACGGGCGGGGAGCCCGCCTTGGCGGAGCGAGACGACTTCTTTGATCTGCTGACGCCGTTTGAAAGTCGTTTGGTAGGTGAGGCAGTTGGTGGTGGGGTGCTAGCGGGGGAGGGGCAGGGAGAAGGGTTCAATTCTTTCTCCTCCATTTGTGGGGGTGGTGTTGGCTCTATCTTGAGCGGTGGTGGCTCTATCTTCTGTGGTGATCGCTCTATCTTCTGTGGTGATCGCTCTATCTTGTGCAGGATTTTCTCAATCTTCTCTGTGGTTTTCTCAGTCTTCCGTGTGTTTTTCTCAGTCTTCCGTGTGGTTTCCTCAGTCTTCGGTATGGTTTCCTCAGTCTTCGGTGTGGTTTCCTCAGTCTTCGGTGTGATTTCCTCAGTCTTCTGTGTGGCTTGCTCGGTCTTCGGTGTAATTTCCTCAGTCGTCTCTGTGATTTCCTCCGTCTTCTGAGTGGCTTGCTCAGTCTTCTGTGTGATTTCCTCAGTCTTCTCTGTGGCTTGCTCAGTTTTGGTGGTCTTGGTCAATTGTAACGGTTTCTCTTCGATCGGTTCAACCTCAACAAAATGGTTGCTGTTACTGGAAGCCTCCTTCTCAGCTGCCTCTTCCTCGGCTTCCACAACTCGTTCCCCAAAGGCCTCCAGGCTGTTTGTGAGAAAAGTACGGAAGAAGTGAGAGTCTTTAATCCCATTGCTACGCGTCACCTCCTGTGCAGTCAGGCCATTTTGTTGCTGATGTGTCTTCGGAGAAAGCAGCGGAAGGGGCTGAATCTGCTGAAGGCCCTCTTGCGTTTCGGCCACGGTGGGATGGGAGTAGGTCTGTGCGGCACTGAGGGCCCCCCGGCCCACCCTTAGCTGGTACCGGCTATCGCTGAACCACTTTCGGATGTCGTTGCGGCTCAGCCCCGTCTCCTCCTGCAGTCGACGTAGCTCCGTCTCCGTGGGCCAGTTCTCCAGGAGGAAACTGGTGCGGAGGACGGCGAGCTGAGCCTTCGACTTTTTGTAGCGTCCGTGGCGTCGCTGCTGCTGATGCTGCTGATGCTGCTGCTGCTGCTGCTGCTGCTGCTGGGTGGACGACTCGATAGAAAGGTCGAGCGAGACATCGGCCACCACAGTAGCTGGCGTGTCCACCGGGGGGCGGTAGTAGTAGGAGTCCTGGGGCGGCGGGAGGGAAGACTTGAAACACAGGACCGCCGGTCTGGCGGGTTTGTAAGAATCCAGCGATTCGTACACCGATTTCTTTTTGGCTGGCATC